>JAWDHC010000117.1:0-82034 GCA_036172615.1 Curvularia verruculosa | reverse complement strand
TCTTCTTCTTCTTCTTCTTCTTCTTCTTCGTCGTCTTCGCTGTTAGGGACAATGCCCCTCTTACCATTCTGTAACCAAACTCCGCCGCCGGTCATCTCTTCGTCGTCGTCTTCACTGTCAGGGACAATGTCCCTTTTGCCCTCCCGTAGCCAGACTCCACCAGCATTGGACATCTCGCTCGCTTCATTGCGAGCCTTCTGTTCATTCAAAGCTTGGATACGCTTTGATGATCGAGTTGCCACTGGGGCAGGGGCCTTACGCTTGGAAAGGCCGGAAGTGATTGATGAAGACATTTTAAATTCGATTTTTGAATTAAATCGAAAACATTTGAATTGTGAATGAAGGGGGTTTCAATTGAAGAGAGTTTTGTAGGAGCAGGAAATTGCGTAGCAGCGGAGAATTAGGTATCAGGAAGTGAAGAGAATTGTGTAGCAGGAGAAAATTGCGTAGCAGTGGAGAATTGGGCATCAGAAAGTGAAGATGAGGTGTGAAGATGAGTAAAGTGAGTGCAATGTTGCATCTAGGCAGAAGTCTCTTCACCTGCCACCAACAGTAGTTGCGACTTCCTTCCAAGCCACCTTTGCGTCCTAGCGCGTACGCATCAATATCGGACCTCACGCCATCCACCCTCACGATTTCTCATACTGGAGGTAACCGTGATAGCTTCTCAAATGTGAATGAAGTATGTATACGAGCGAGGGAAGAGTTTACTGCGTTTCTTCATGCATGTCTGTTTAGGAAGACTAAGATACAGCGACCTACTTAATGCCCTCGATTATTAACGCTGGAAATGCAAGACTCAGTTAAACAACATTGACTTGGGAAGTTTTCTCTTAATGAATAACCATTAGTAAGAGACGTCATGGTGAAAAGTGCGACAGCGTTAGGTGTTGAGTGGGCAAGCAAGAGCGTCTGCTGGATCTTTGTTGTGGTGTAGGAGCACGTGACTAGGTTGTCGGCATACAATGAGATCTCTTTCTCGGAGTAGATAGATGGCATTTCCATTAAATTAACTGCTGGAGATTGCTATTCAGACTATCTGATTGCAGGCCACCCCTTAGTTTCTTAAGCTCGATCCGGCATTGTGCCACAATATCGCCTTATCTCGTGACTGTCACCACATCCACTAGTGTTTCATTGCCTTTTATTTGAGCGGCACAAGTTTCATTTTCACTCAATTGTCCACATCAATATCACGTAAAGATCGTCGTTGTTGCACAACGAGAATCAAAATTCCTGGTGGCGAGTTGTTGTTACGATGGTCTTTGCCAGGTCCAGGCAAGCAGATGTGATGATGCTTACCAACAGTAATTACTAGGACTTTGGACTTCGTATCACAAGTTGGAAATTTTCCCTTAAGCTGTGCGCTTCATCTTCAAGGACTGCAATGTACTATACCTTGTTGACAACCCGTTTTCTAGCAGCTTGTCAGTGTCGCCGTTATCGAAGTTAGAGTCATTATCGGTCTGGTCGGTCATGGTGACTCCGAAGCGGGCATATCTAGCAAGTGTTTGCTGACATGTTCCATATACAAGTTATTGAGTTAGTTGTGGCCAAACTCTAAGTCATCGTTGAAGGGAACTGTGGCTACGGCTGGTAGTTAAACAATAACGCATGTATTATATCCAGATATGGTTAGCGCGGTTGTATAGTTGCTCCTCCCATAGAATTCAATACAACATTCTTAATCTCCAACAATCGTCGTCTCAGTCGGCCATGGCGGCTTCGTGTCTCAGGTGGTTGTGGGTAGGTATGTCCTACAGGCCTTGGCGGGCAGGCTGTTAAGGCCGGCATTGTTGAAGCCAAAGCCATCTTTGCCCTAATCAACCGTAATGGCTCCAAGGTGGGCGTAGGTCGGGATATTACATAGACACTTGCGAACATGTTTATCGAACTCGCCGTCGTTGAGGTTACCATGGCCAATATATTCGTTATCGAAACAACCAGATTCGCCACAGTTTCCCTGGTGTTGGAGGTGGCATTACCTTGAGCAGAGCTGGATGCTTTCTTCCTGTTCAAATTCGGAACGTGGCTGCTGTCGGAAACAGCGGGTTAGAACGCTGCCATTTCTAGAAGGGTATAGCTAGCGGGAACTTTTGGCGTCTTGGTTAGGACTAACACAGACACCCGCACACAAACACACTCACAAAACAAAAACCACTATTATTCTTCTTCACCCTTTTTCATACGCTCCTCCTAGATAGCACCATGCTATTTGCCGTGACTGGAGAGCTATCAACAGCGACTGAGTGGCTCTGTTAGGCGTAACAGCAGCTATTGGTGTGGCACATCGCCCCTACGCAGGGCAGTCGACACTAGGCTCCAGCGACGCTGCAAGGAAGGCAAGAAGCTACGCCTCACTCAGTCACGGTCAGCTCCAGTCGAACTAAGTCGTCGTTCTTCCTGCAACGTCTCGGATCCGAAAGTCTCGTATGACATGTCTGTCCATCCTCCAGACGAGTTCTAGTCGTTTCCACTGACGAAGAAGAGTTGGTGCCAAAGAAGAAACTCAAGAATTCAAGCACGAGTGATCTGTACAGGAGTCTGAATTGGAAAATGGAGCCGCAGCATCAGATTCTAGAAAAAAGAAACTATGTATAAAATATGTACTAGAGCAGTATGGATACACCTCGTCGACAAAGATAGATAACACATCGCCCCAGAGTACTTTGCAGATGTAGTAGGAATTCTCACTCGCCGTTGACTGGCCCCTTGAAATTTTCGAAAGACCAATTTCTGCTTTGCAATGTTTCTTGTGAAGGTGGTGGATATATTATCCTCTACAACGAAGCACGCTATCTAAGCACGACTAGTGGATCGAGTTTGCTGCGGCGCAGCAGTCGAAGTCAGCTCTGGCATACTCGTAATAGGATCAGCTTGCCATTGCCAGACGGGTCCGACACAGTACGCCTTGCCCATTTTGAGCAAGGCCGAGCAATTTGTTGCTTTGAGGGACGGATTGACTTGCAAAAACAGCTCCGACGTGATGCCATTTTGGACACACATGCTCGTGCACGTCTGTGCCGCATCGGTAACCACGAACCATCGTCCACAGCGCAGTGTAGTACCCTCAGCAACAGTTGCCCCCTTAGGTGGATCGATAGCGGCATCTGTGTACCCGTCGCCCGGCGCGGGTGCCGCCGTGGGGCCGCTGGGGAGCGTGGCAGTTGTGGTAACATTGGCACCCTGCGGTCCCAAACAGAGCACACTTCCTAACACAGGCTCGCGACGTGGAGGTTTGGACAGTCGAGGTTCAGCCACGGGTTGTAGCGTCTGACATCGCCCAGCGTCATGTTCTGGGCCATCTCGATGGAGACGCACGAGTCACCCTTTTGAAGGGTGTACAGTTTGGGACACGTCAGAGGGAGACAGAGTTTCTCGCCTGCTTTTATGTCGTTGCATCCGTATAGCTTCGTGTTGGCCATTTTTAGCGCTGCCGACGCGACGCTGTTCGCGAGCGCAATCGAATCGCATGTGTCTCCCGATTTAGCTGTGTAGAACTTATCTGATATGCAAAGACCGGGAGACTCAGGCTCAACCACCACGAGAGGCGCGGGAACTGTAGTGGGGCCACTCAGACCGCAGGTCGAGTAGACGTACTCCAAGTCCTTTTTCCAATCCTCATCGTAGGTCGAATAGGCACTTGACTGCATCATTCGGAGCCTCTCTACGTGGCAGTTTGAACACAGCTCATTTCGTGGCATATCCTTGATATCGAATACGGTCTTGAAATTGTTCATGACATCTAGAATTAAAAAAATTAGACTGTGATGTATGGTCATGAGCGCAGGGATGCCTTACCTCCACAATATTGTTTCGAACTAGAGTCGACCTGGCACGTCTCGTTCCAGCCTGCCCAAACGATGCCGCCAGAGCGATTCGCAATGGCGTTGTTCACCTTTGCTCCCGCGCAAGCTAAAGTCACAGTGTCGAACCATGCTTTGAGCGATCGGCCGCAGCCCTTGTCGCAGACTGAATCCGTCAGGTTTTTGCTTTCCAACGCGCCTCGGTATTTGAGCTCGCGGAAGCGCGCCGTGTAGTAGTCACACTTGATGGTCCCTGTCAATGCCGTTTTGCATCCCTCAGAAAGACCATCGAGGATATCCTCGTCTTGAGTTAAATTGTACAAGGCGAAGCCGGGGAAATTGCGTTCTCCAATGGTACCATTGCGCACCCAGGCAAGGATGGAAGAGAGAAATCCGTTCTGATTGTCTTTTGCCATGGTAGCCTTGCTCTTGACAGGAGTGACCATTTCGCGAACAGCTTTGGTGCAGAGGTTGTAGATCCAGACGTTGGTGCTCTGGTCAATCTCAAAGACCCGATCTTGACAGTCTTCTGTTTTGAGACAATCCTGCGAATACCTGGAGAACCAACTGTAAAGACCTGGTTGAAGTAAAGTCAGTCTTCCGAGCTATATAGCAAAAACCTTTTGCAAAATACATACCAGCACCTAAGACATGTATCTGCTCAGAATCAATAATACGTACGCCCCACGATACGGCGCACTTGGATGAGCTACTAGAGCAATCGTCGAACGAAGGATCGTTACTGAAGCCGCCAAGCTGGAACGGGGCCGGGGCTTTAGGAACGTCCTGAAAGTATGGTGATTCAGTCTGAATCATAGCCATCAAAATGTTCTTGGCGTTAGAAAATTCGTATTGGTACAGGATATTATGCTCAGAGGTTGTCCCGTAGAGCCATGTCGGGCCCTGAGACTCGACCAGGACACCTCGGGCGACATAAATGTCGATTTGATCCTGCGAAACAATATCCAAGTCATGGTCGGCTGTCCAGATCCACGAGTTCTCTACGTATGCGGATGACTGAGGCGTCAGGTGTAGGAGCATGGATGCCGCGACACAGTTCTTGTTGACAGTGCCGGTCAGTTTGGGGCAGTCGTTTTTTTGTAGCTTTGATCCTATCGCTCCTCCAACACGGATGTGGGAATCTAAAATTCACGTTAGCTCAGAAGAAGAACTTAAATAACATTTACCACACTCACCCCATAGACCTGCTGAGCCCTGGCTGGATTCGCGCGTGTTCCATTCCACTACCACAGCGCCGGCCGTGGGTCCTGAAACAGTAAACAGCATGTCCTGTATTTCGACACTACCTACGTCGCCTCTGTATCCGACCATGACTACAGGCCTAGGCTTTGAAGCGTTTTCGAAATTTGAGCCTGTCCCCATCACCTGTGCCCATGCTTGGCCGACGATTCTCGAACCAGTCGGGATCTTGAGGGTATCTTTGACGATGTAAACCCCAAATGGGATAAAAACTACAGAGGATGTTCTGGCAGCTAAATCCAAGATGCTGTTCAGGGTGTTAGTGTCGTCCGTCTTGCCATCACCTTTGGCTCCAAGAGCTTTCACGTTGAGCACTTGAGAGGAGCCGAGGTTGAGGTATTTTGGTCGCCTTCTTGTGTAGAGGTTAGGGCCAACAGCATATGCCATGTCTGGGCTAAGCAGCATCGCTGGTCGCTTGACGGCAGGGATCTTCTGGCCGTTGACAAAAGTCGATCCGTCGGGCGTGTTGAGCATACCGAATCCCCAAGACTCAACCTTCACTTCGTTGCCGCCAGCCAGAAGATTTTTCTTTGCAGCTTCTTCGTATACTGCGGTCTTCGTGTTGAAGAAACCTACGTTTTGAAGAAGAAGAGATGTTGAGTTCTCTTTGAAAAGCGTTGTGACAATTCCGGTAGGCGTGTTGGCGATAATGGCGTCTATGAGGACAAGAGACCCCACACCTTGACCAGTGCTTCCAGCACCACCAGCCTGAGTTATGTCAACATCAGCATCAGAGTTGTCTGGGTGTAGAAGGAGCTGTCTGGATATGGAAGGAGTTGTCTAGGCATGGAAAAAGCTGTCACTCACACCGCCTACGATAACAATGCCTTTTTGGCACGACTCAATAACGAAGTCCTGCATGGACCAGGCCCAATCCCAGTGGACCTGTAGGGCAGTTTTGCAGTTAACAAATACCAAATGGCTTGTTGTGAATTGCTGATTTCCAAAGTATGCGCTAATATTTCGATATGTCAGTTAAACGTCCAACATAAGCATGAATATAACTCACCCGAAATTTCCACCGACGAAAGTCAGGTCACTCATGAAACCTCCGCTGCCGTTTTCCATGTAGATGCCCTTTGTAGGGTGTTAGTGATAGATGATTACAGTGACGGTGTGCATCTCAAGCCTGCCAAATAACTCACCTGCTGCGTAGTTTTCTCATCGAAAGACATGTGGAACTCAATGTTCTCCAGGGACGTACCCTGAGCAACCTGCCAGTGAATTGCACACACGTACGCATCCCAGCGTGTTTGTGTGATGTCCATCTTGAAATTCTTCACACTTCGCAAGAAGTTGTTCTGGTTAACATACCTAAAATGGACCAAAGTCAGAGAATGGCGTCAACTCAGAACCTAGTTTAGCACTCACCATTCATCGGTAGGGCCTGGGCCAATGTACTGGTTGGAGGTAATGACACCGAGACCAACGAAACTAGAAGCAGCCAGGATGGTTGGAACATCAATTGGCTAAAGACACCTGTTAGTTAAAATGACTCGTCGTAGGATGGTTTCTTGGTACATACATCACCCAGTATCTGCGTGTTATAATACTGAATGATTGAACTGCTGACGAGGTATGTTCCTGCGGGGAAGAAGACAACAGCCGGGTGGATGGTGCTCGAGCCACAGTTGGCACCGCATCTATTGCCATCGGATATGGCGCGATTGATAGCAGCTGATGAACAAAGGGGTTAGCATAAATGCATGATAAGAGTTCGATGATAGATTCGACTTACCCGTATCGTCGGTGACTCCATCACCTGAACAAAAAAGACTTAATATTAGCGATCATCAGTTCCAAGTTTTTGTGACCAGAGAGCTGAAAACAAACCTTTTGCACCGTAGTCGCGCACGTCTCTCCAAATCTGTGTTCCATCTTGTCAACGTAAGACCAAAGGTGGTGAAGGCGGGAATAGCTACCTTATAGCCCTTGGGTGCGAAGGGACTAGAGCCTAGCTGCTGCATGTTGGCCATCCAATACTTGGACGCTCGTTTCTTCAGACCACTGGAGCCAAGGGAAATTGTCTCGTTAGAAGCAACAGGAAGTATGGATGGCATTTCCGTCATGGCGAAAGACGCAGGCATCGCATTAGTATCGTTGACTTTCAGGGCATACTTAGCCTTAATCTTGGAGGCGACGTCGCTCTGGTTGCCGGTCGAAACATGTTGCGGTGTCGACTCAGCGAGGATGCGAGCAGCTTCTACAAGCTCTGCTGGTACACTGTATTTATAACCACCGTCAGAGTTGGCTTCTTCGCTAATGGGGCCCGTGGAGTTAAGTGCTCTTTTTCTCAAAGTGCTGTTAGATGCGGCATCGACAAAATCCAATATCGAGGGGACGGTGTTGTCATCTGTGGGTTTGTTCGCGCTCGGGATATTGGCTGGCAGGACTTCATAACTGTTGAACCTCGGGTTGTCTAGGCGCAACTTGTTGCGTACTACAAGAGCATCTAGAGCAGCAGCAACAAGAGCAGCGGCATCGCCCGAAGTCGAGTTGCCCAGGCGGGGTTTAGTCGTCCCATTTACTGGAACGTGAACACGATTTGCGTCTGTTTGTCTGATGGTTTTCATCTGGTGGTGGACCTCGGCGTGATCGAATCCATGACCGAGAACGAGAGCCACCAGTGATGGTAAGAGAAAGAGGACAAAGAGAGTATTGAAGACGAACGGCAGCCTGGAATGAGGCGCCATGCTAAAAGATAGACAAGTTGAAGGGGAGCTTGGAAGAATGAAGGGACAAATCACTTAATAGTCGCCAGCATGCAACAGCAGATCGTGGCATTAAGGATAGTCGAACGAGAAGGGGCAGCGGGCTTGCTGTAAGCTCTACAACTCAACGAATGCGTCCAAAAATTATCCACCGTGTGACAACTGGTCCGCCCATTGGTCAGGATAAACAGCCCACCACATCCGCCAAGTAGACCCTGACGGGAGGCTGCATTCAAGCAAAATTGGATGAAATGCAGGTACGATATTGTAGGCCCCCAAGCACATGCAACCTGCGTAAGGCCACCTCTATTTCCGGTGCATGTGGCAGAGCGATTTAAACTGTTGTTGCCACAAATTAAGCTAGACGCTGCAGTTTATCCGAGTCCCTGAACGGCCACCATACTGCTTTAGGCAGGCTGCTAACGACAATCAGGGTCCCGCCGTTTGCGGGATGATCACGGGTCGCATGGTTTTCGGGCCGCGATTTACATCCTGCGAACATGGCCTCCACACTACATGATAAGCGAAGTTTCCCTGCAGGACAGCCATCACGCGCCGTTAAATTGGAACGCCTTATACACGATTACGCCGACGCGACAGGGTTTTTCACAGCCTTATCAAAAGTCAATTTGAACCCCTTCACTGTAGGGCCTCCCAAATTGAACTCCCATTGCCCGTTCGTGGCTAGAAGAAGGATTGGGAATACATATTTAGATATGGTTCTCAATGCCAAGTATTTTCGTTTCCTTGCCTCGTGGGGTCTTGGGAATTAACTCATTTCTATAATCAGTGTGATTAGTGGGATATTCACGATGCGAGTCAACTACGGGCCCATCTCCGTCCAGAGTTCTGCAGTCATCAGGAGAGACCAACAACCTTAATCAACTTTTCCAGTATTGTGCAACCTTCCGCTTAATTAGGAGAATGCCTTACACTCTACCACCCGTGTCAACTTTAGAACTCACTAGGGCTAGTTGTACAGGGCCAAGGCTTACTGTCAGGTGTTTTGTCGAGGTGAATCTATTGGCTTCCGAACATATCAATAGACCGAGACTGCTAACCGCAACCCTCTTCTTTATTTCTTTGGTATCCTCCTCTGTAGCAAGGAGAAGACACAACTCTCTTTTGTAAGATTACAGCTGTAGTCATGGCTTCGACTACGTTCATTCTTTTCTATCTTCTTAGTCTTCTCTTAACATCCCTGCCCTTATCCTACGCCCAAACCTGTAGTGCGTCTAGTCTATGTGAAGTTGGATGCTGGTAAGTTACATATTTTATGCAAGTTTGCTCACAGTTTACATGTTGTTCAATGTGAGAAGCTGACAAAGTTACTCTTTCAACTCCAATCTTTAAGTACTAGCTAACCATTCAAATCAGCTCCAAATTCGGTCATTGTGGTTTTGGCCCAGACTTTTGTGCATCGGATGTTTGCGTCTCTGGTTGCGACCGCAAGTCCGACTGTGATCCTGGATTCGGTTCACAATGGGCCAAGAGGTCCACTTGCCCTCTTAATGTGTGCTGTTCAAAGTTTGTAAGTCTGTTTCGACATACAAAGTCGTATACGCCTGGTATATGTGCAAGTACTGACACCGTATCTCTTAGGGGTTTTGCGGAACAACGAAAGACTTTGTAAGTAACAGCGGACATCATCTTACCTATATTAAAGCATCTAGCTCACTAGCATAATTCTAGTGTGGCAACAAGAAAGTCAAACGAGAGACTTGTGATGAAGACGGCACGCTCAATGAGGTGGTTGGCTACTATGAAGGATGGGGTGCCCGAAGGCCGTGCAACGCCTTTTTCCCTGAGCAAATTCCTCGTGGCGTCTACTCGATCATTAACTTTGCCTTTGCGACGATCGATCCTCAGACATTTGAAGTTCTTCCTGCGACACCTGAGGACATACCACTTTACAAGCGCTTGACAGCGCTAAAGAAAGACGACCCCACACTCCGCATCTACATCGCCATTGGTGGCTGGACGTTTAACGACCCGGGCCCTACTGCAACTGTCTTCTCAGATATCGCACGGTCGGAAGAGAATCAGAAGAAGTTCATCAAGTCGCTGATTGCCTTTCTGAACAAATACGACATGGACGGCGTTGATCTCGATTGGGAATACCCCGAAGCTCCTGATCGCAGCGGCAGACCGGAAGACTTTAAGAACTTTCCTAAATTCATGGAAAATCTATCTAAAGAGCTTAAACAGACAGCGGGCCGTGGTGGACTGTCTATAACGCTCCCAGCATCTTTCTGGTACCTCCAGCACTTCGACCTTGTCAAGCTGAAGAAATCGGTTGATCTATTTAACATAATGAGCTACGATCTGCACGGCACGTGGGACAAAGGTTCGAATCTTGATTCTATTCAATCTGATCTCTTCTAACGTCTGATTCAGGCAACAAGTGGACTGGCGAATATCTCAACCCTCATACGAATATAACCGAGATCGATGCCGCCCTTGATCTCCTTTGGAGAAACAAAGTGGATCCAAACATGGTCGTTCTGGGCCTTGCATTCTATGCGCGAGCTTACACGCTCAAAGACCCAAGCTGCACTGAGCCCCAGTGCCAATTTGCATCGGGTGCCAAAAAGGGTCCTTGCAGTAACGAGGCCGGAATCTTGCTCAACTCTGAAATCGACGATATCGTTAAGAAAAAGAGCCTTGTGCCCAAGTCATGGGAGAAGGAGACTGTGAAAATGCTCCACTGGGACGACCAGTGGCTGACTTACGACGATGCGGACACGTTCAAAATGAAAGCTAAATTCGCCCGCAAGCGCTGCTTGGGTGGCGTTATGGTGTGGGCCATCAGTCACGACACCCAGGAGGCAAAGTACACGAAAGCTCTGGCAGCGGCGGCCAACCGCAAGATCCTTCTCCTACCTAGTATGCAAGGTCCCGAACAGGAAGTCAAAATTCCACATCCCCAGTGCAAATGGACAAACTGCCTGGATGGAGGCTGCCCCTCGGGCTGGCAGATTATGAAGCGCAGCGATGAGCATGCCCGTACCGATGAATATATGTTCGATAACTCGGGGTGTGACGGTGCGGGTATCCACCGCCTCTGTTGCCCATCGTCTGAGACGCTTCCAACATGCGGTTGGTACACACTTCCCAAGCGTGGTGGTAAATGTGACTCGAAATGTCCCGACGGTACGCAGGAAGTAGGTTCCAACTCGAACTATTGTGACTCGGGATACCAGGCTGCTTGTTGTACCACTTCGGACTCGAATAAAAAACCATTACGCGCCATGGAGCTCTACGAGGGCTGTGAGTGGTCCGACGCGCCATTGTGCGATTGGGGCAAATGTACGTTTGCTGGCTCAGCATGGCCGACCGAACTAGTCGTTTCAGCAACAGGCAGTGGTGGTGCCATCTGCAATATGCGTTCTGCGGGTTTGGAAGCAAGTACTTGGCAGGTTCAGGAACGCAAGTACTGCTGCGACACGAAGACGAACAGCCGCAAATGGAGCAACTGTAAATGGGAAAAGTCACTCGGAGCGGGTTCCGCAGGAGCTCGGTGCTTTCCTAACTGCCCCGAGGGCAAAACACGAGTGGCCATGGACGCTTGGGGCGATGACTGCAGGACCAGCGGTGCCCGAGCGTACTGTTGCGACGCGGACAACTACGACACCGAGACGCGCCCATCAGAAGAGATCCAAAAGTATCGCGATGCCATGGAGGCTTGGGTCAAGAGTCCAACTTGTCCACGGGGAACAGGGTCTCTCCAACGACGTTATCTCCTGGAACGAGGCCTCATCAGCCCCGAAGACAAATCCCACCTCCTCACTCGGCAGCAAACTCCCATTGGCGGTAATGGCATGACCAATGCTGAGCGAGTCCTCGCTCTGCTGGTGCTAATCTTACAGGCCATGTACCAGGCTTCGACCGCTATGAGCAAGGCTTATGGCAGTGCTTGGGACGACTTCATCAAAACCAAGCATCAAGGTCTTCAAACCGTCCCGATGAAGTCATTCCTATTCGACAAGTCTCGCTATCCTGCATTTGACCTTGAGGGCCCAGAGATCACTGCAGAGCGCTTCGCTTGCCAGCTCGATGTCACTGACGCCCTGATTCGGCGGACACAAGTTCCCGCCGTCATTTGCAACGCCGAGATGTGCGGAATAGATGGGCTGTGCTTTGACTCCTTTGATGAAGATGCGCCTGGCACCTCAAATAAGCGGGGCATGGGATTTGGATCTGTGAAGGCGCGAGACACGCTCGACACATCTCCTGCAGAACATCATGGTGCTCTCGAGAAGCGCGCTGGCATGGACGTTGAGTTTGAGTGTGTAGACTCGGCGAACCCCAACGGCAGGACAATTAAGTGGAAGAAAAGGCCTTGGGTAAGCGCTGGCCAATGGGACACCAATAATCCCATATACGATAATGCCCTGACACACATGTTCGAGGACCACTGCTCCATGACTAACCTCAGATATTCTCGGTTGCCAGATGGCGACTTCTATGCCAGTAAGTCAAAACTCGCTCTTTCTGCATACTGTGGATGTGGTTTCTCTTGCTTGATCAGATCGCTGACCTTTTATCTCGCACAGCTGAGCACATCATTGAGATCCAGACAATGGCTCTGTTTTTCACTGATGCACCGGGCGACACTAGGTGCAAAGTCCCTTGCGATTTTTTTCTCAACGGCTGGAATAGTCCCATCGCGAGCGGTCCATCCTTACCTGGTGGATTCATGAGTCCAGTTCCCAGTGAGCGTATCATGGACGCGCTCGGCAGTGAGCTGAACACAGTGAACTTCGTCTTGCTTCGGACGAACTTGAATGGGATGAAAGCTAGGGTATGTAGCCGACTTGGAGGCATTGATGGGAGGTATTTAGACTGACCGTGCTACTGTAGATCTGGAGATATTTGGACCCAATCAGTGATGGAGCCTGGCTGTTGATGGTCGCCAGTCCCGAGCCTCGGGAAGCGCTGCAGTCAATCCGAGATGTGAGTATCGCGAGTCACCACAACAATCAACATACTGACTCAATCAAGGCAATTGCTGTATTTAACTATCTGAACCATCCATATGTCCGACCTAAGCTCAGGGGCATCAACAGAGTACTCCGAGAAGAGTTCCAGCGAGCATCCGATGCATACAACTTTGGGCACCCCAACGCTGGTATCAACATACGCGACTGCTGGGATACTTGGTTCAGAGAACACCTAGAAGATATGGTGTCGAATACGCGTGCGTGGGTGCGCAGTGCCATTGCGGATATGCGCCGAGCATGGAGCCCGTTGAACAATCCCAATGATCAAACGTATCAGGCGAGAGCGCTACAAGTCAACCAGCATCTGGACCGTTTGGAGAGGCTTGGTCTTACTAACGGGGAAATTTCTATTGAAACTACGAATCTGTGGTAGCGGTAGTCGCGTCTCAATTCCTGTCACTGTAGAGTAGATTTTATTGAATGTTCCTTCACTGCTCTGATACCCTCGTACACTAGAATTATCCTGGTACTGTTTTCAGTGCCCAGGAGTTTGGTCCAGCTTTGTGCAGCCCATTATAAATAGCTCATATCACTCTAGCGTGTTTGCATCTTCGAGCAAGCCCCGCAGCGTCATATGGATGCACAAAACGAATTTAAGAAAGTGAGAGAGAACTATGATGAGTATAAGAGCAAAGCGGTGCAATGCGAGACGAAGACTAAAGAGGCTAAGTACATGCTTTTTCATGCGAAGCACCGAGGCTCAGCCTAATAATCTTTGCAACAGTAGAGACAAGGTTGCTGCTCAATAGGAGGCAAAGAGAAATGTAGTAATGTGATTTTTCATCTTGATATTGAAACTAGAATTATTTTTAACGGATTAGATACATACGATCTCTCACAGCCGTTTTATAAATTGGCGGACCTAGATTGGCGCCTCCGGGCTGACGCAGCGATGTAGACATAATAATTCAAAGAAGCGAATGTGGGTTTTCCATTAACTCTCCCTCCGAAGTGACTACAGGATGACAATATGGGGAAAGCGTATCAATTCCCTTTCTTGAATCAAGTAAACAGTACATGGCGTTTCAACCAACACAATAAGCGTTACCAGTAACCAAGTTCGAGCAATCTGTGTTTACACCGCGGTTGAGCTGACGGAATCGGCTGACAATGATACCATATGTGGATGCTATGGATGCACATGTATCGCCTACAATATTTTTTAGTATGATTTCCGGCGTTTTCGACAATGTGAAGAAGAGGTACAGGAAAGGAAGATGAATATATGTACCTTGTTTGTGCAAATGCCACTTTGTGCATGTAGGAGACGTTCCAGACTGCGTAGGGCCTGGAGGTCCAGCCGATGTGGACGATGCAGTGACCGAGGCGCGTGTCGTCCAGCTAGACGTTGGCGTTGGAGTTTCGATGGCCTCAACCCACACACGCACACAGTAAGCCATCTCTGTGCGCAGGTTGCTGCACGAATCTGTCAAAGACGGATTCCATTCTTTGAATGATGCATGACTGATCTTGTATTTGCTCTCGAGGGCTGCGCATGTATCACCCGGGGATACAACATGGTACTTATTACACAGCTCAGCGGTGCCCAAGTTGGTGGGCGCCGGGGGTTTGACGGAACCTCCAGGGATGATTGTCGAGATCGTCGGATAGCATGATGACGCGATATCTGTTGGGCTGGGCAGGATGGGCCCAGTGGTTATTGGAAAGCAGTATGGGTCCCACGCGTCGATGCATGCAGGTCCTAAATCGGATGAGCGCAGGCGGTATTCGTCATCTGCTAAACCCTCATTCCACTCATCGCTATCTTCACCTAAGAATGGACAATGCGATGTACGTGCCCTGATAGCAGAAGCATGCCCATCGACTGGAGGTGTAAGTGTCGCTGTGGCAATGGGTATTGCCTCAGTTGGGAAATCCCACGAGGTGGTGAAGTTGAGCGAGCTTGTTGCTCCTCCAGGGGCTGGGGTCCAGGCATAAGACAGTCTTGTTGTCGTGGACGGTGTGCTAGTTGTGCCAACGGGGGTGAAGGGAGTGGTTTGGCCAGGAGGCGACACGCAGATGTACTTTCCTACCATCGCGTACAGGTTGCGGCATCTGTTTCCTATGGTAGGATTCCAACTGCTGAACATAACATCGTTGACTCCCGTGCCGCTCACTTTCAAAAGCGAGGAGCACGTGTCTGTCGCAGTGACCTGGTGGAGCATGCACTTGGGTATATTGTCCATGCAAATCTTTTCGCTGCCTGTCAAAGTCTCATTGATGGATGCAGGTAGCTCATTGTTGAATGTCAAAAGCCAGTCAGTGGACACGGAATTACCCTTTGCAATACTATTGATCGTGTCACCTGATTTTCCAGTGAGTTGGGATGAGCAGCTGGGCCTGTATATCATGAGTCAGTGTTCCAAACTAGGAGACATGAGACGTACGCTGGTTGAGGAGTGCTACTCGGCTCAGGTTGCTTCACTGGGTATGACGACGTCGGGATTCCACAAGATTCCTTCAATTCATTGAACTCCTTTGGCGTGAAGCTCTTCACCCCTGGCATGGGTTCATCGACTTCAAGCTGCACTTTTCGCATGAAACAATCGGAGCAGAGCGTATTTTCGTCAGGTTTGCTGAATTCTTCGGCACAGAACCCCCCTGCGTTGCGTAATCGTTTCTGTTAGCGATATGAACACTATTCGAGAAGAGAGTACTCATCTTCCAGGCAAGTCACATTGTATTGAAAGACTAGCTGTGCGGCAAGATTAAGAGGAACTAGAATTTCGGATGTGGTGTTCGTAGTGATATTAACACTGGTAGTTCCACAAGCAGTATTCGCTTTCTTATACATATCGGAGAGAGAATTGCGACATTGAGTTGTGCAAATTTCACTCAAAGAAGAAACATCGATATACTCCTCAGGATACTGGATCAAATCCGAGCATCCTGCTAGAGTTTGCGAGAGAGCTGATCGACAAGCCGCTCTGACAGACCCAGGAAGGTACCCCGTTCCTGGAATAACGGAAATAGCATTAGCAAGGGAAAAAGACAGGAAAAGAGCGAACGCAACCATATTGCAGAAAAGAGTGGCAGCACACACGATTTGCTTCTGAGAGAAACGTCAGTGGGTTGAAGACACGAAGTGCACATCGCGACCTCGATATGCGTTCGATAGTCAAAGAGGACGGCCCCCAGTCATGGTTCGATTTTGCTCTAGCGCGCCGCTGCAATACTCAAGCCGGGTCAATCTTCCTGCTATACATTCCTTCGGCCATGAGTGCGCCTGACAGTGTCAATCAGATTGGGCGCCTTGTTACTCGGTTTGCTCGGACCATGCGTAACGAAACCGTATCGGTATTGTAAAGAATACACCCCGCTTTGTGAACATTAGTGAAGTGCAAAGGAACGGACGGCGCAAGCCGTCCCGTCTTGGCAACTGGAATGTCTACCATTTGGCACCAATTAGCGGGCGAGCCTAGTGCGGCATATGCAGGAACAGGCAATACCTGCGGCTTGGGCAGCTCCCGGCTCGAACCGTCGCTTTGCTCGCTAGGTATTTACCCTCGGGCGTAACGACCCTGGAAAATGAAGTCGGCAGTCCTGCTGCGCCTTCATCCTAAAAATATCCATATACTATAGCTATAGCTGCTAGATTCAGCCGATCCTGCGACTGGACGCCTTGATGAATGAATAATAACTGGACTCGGCAGCTTACCTATACTCTCGCCTCGTATGAGGCAGCCAAAGGCAAGAAATAGGCGAATGCAGCAGTAAATATGCCGAGACTGCAAGGCGTCCTGGGGTGTGTTGCTACAATCTCGTTCGGGGCCAACCCAAGTGATGAGAGAGATAAGGAATCAGGCAAACAGTTACAGCGAAAGCCTGAAGGATAGCGGTTTCAATCAGATATTGATTCCATGGAATCGCAGAGGGAAACCCAAACATCTGGGATAGAGAGACTCAAGTCTTGTTCGAAGACAGGTATCTACCCTGTATTCATTCCCGCAGCCAGGACCTGTGGGAACTTGAGCCCACACGCAAATCCTTGATCTTCGGCATTTGATCTCTACAGATTCTAAGTCAATCCACCGTGCGTCGACCTTTGTGGGGTTGTTCCTACGGCTCTCGACCCACAACACCAAATCTGTGGATCCTTGCTGGGCGGACCGAGCCAGGCTTGGCTCATTTCCGCTTGCATCTCTGTCTATACTCTATCTTTTGCCACTGTTCACAAGTGCATTAAAAATTTTCTAGCGATTGCCGGCCTAACGTTCATGTCTCAGTATCTAATCCTGGCAAGATCAATGTGAATCCAGGGATGAGACAAGGATGAGTCCGGGGGGGGGGGACGTCCGTTCGATACAGTACATCTATGTAGTTATACACAGCGTGCCTGAGTTTGATAGAGATTGCCTTTTCGATTTTCCGTTCAATCATTACTTTGTCGCTCTTTTGCTGTCCTTGAGGAAGCACTCAACGGGAGTGCAGACACTCTTTTGTTACTGCGTCACTCCTTTGCATTGATCTGGTTGCATAACCACCCACCTGGCCACATGGCTCCACGACATTCTTTTACTCATTTCTTTGTCTTAATCCTTTGCTTCTCTCTTGTCACGTTTGTGACCCCTCAACAAGGTTCGACTTGTGACTCCGATAACCCCTGCAAGAGTGGATGCTGTTCCAAGCTCGGCAATTGCGGATTTGGAGATGAATTTTGCAAACCTGAAAACTGCATCGGTACTTGCAACGCTACAGCAGAGTGCGGAAGGTGGGCTGAGACTCCTGGAACGGAGTGCCCACTGAACGTCTGTTGCAGTAAATGGGGTTTTTGCGGCACCACCAGAGAGTTTTGCTTTCCAACCACTTCTTCGAACAGTACAGATGCATGCCAGAGTAATTGTGGTACGCCAGCGCGTGAGAAATGCGCTTCAAATTGGCAGAAGCGTCGTATCGCATACTACGAGTCTTGGGCAGACACAAGGTCTTGCGATTCGTTCAGGCCCGAGGATATTCCTGTTCATGCCCTTACCCATATCAACTTTGCTTTCGGTGGCATCGATGATAAGCATCAAGTTACCGTCGACGCTGAGGGTGTTTTGACCAGAGTTGTGAAGATGAAAAGGCGCAATCCTGCGCTTCAAGTCATCCTGGCCATTGGTGGTTGGGCTTTCAACGACCCAGGTAAGCACATAGAGCTGTTAGGTATTATTGCAGTGTTTTGATATCTCCAAGGTCCGACTAGGAACGCATTTACAAGGGCCGCCGCCACTCCCGACTCCCGAAAGGCTTTTGCACAAAGCATTGTTGCAACCTTGCGCAAATACGGTCTCGATGGAATCGATCTTGACTGGGAATATCCGTGGGTTTAATCAACATGTTGTCACGAAGACCTGCTAATTCTTGTCAGTGTTGCCGATGATCGCGGTGGCCGCCCTGAAGATTTTGAGAATTACCCCTATCTGCTTCAGACTATCAAGCAATATCTGAAGGAAGCTGATCCATCATATGTCCTTTCAATTGCTATCCCTGCATCCTACTGGTACCTGAGGCATTTCGACTTGAACAGCATGCAACGTTCAGTCGATTGGTTCAAGTGAGTCTCAGCCAGGATCTCTAGCCGCGGGGCCTATTCTGACCGTCAATACAGCATCATGTCATACGACATCTATGGTAAATGGGACCAGTACAACGAATGGACAGGTCCGTATGTTTTCGGTCACACCAACACTACATCTATTCAGATGGGTTTGGATCTTCTCAGGCGCAACAATGTCGATCTCTCAAAGGTTAACCTCGGAATGGGTTTTTACGGTCGGTCTTTCACGCTCTCTGATCCAAAGTGCAATGAGCCGGGATGTGTCTTCAGTGACGCGGGTGAAAAGGGAGAGTGTTCGGGTGAAGCCGGAATTCTCACCTACAAGGAAATCATGGCTCGAAAGAACCGCTTCAACGAGAACACGGTCAAATATGTTAAAGAGCACGGCGTCACCTACATGATTTATGATAACAACCAGTGGATCGGTTATGATGACGCGAAAAGTTTCGAAAAGAAGCGCGAAATCCTCGACAACGATTGTCTTGGCGGCGTGATGATCTGGGCTATTGATCATGACACCCCAGATTTCCAGGCTCTATCCGGCCTCCTTGGCGACGAATTTGTACAAGGGGCCTTGATAGAAGGAGGCACAATGGGCCCAGCTGAACAAGAGGCCGTGGCTGAGGAACTTGGCGGATTGACAGGCGATACTTGTTACGTAACAATGGGATGTTCCGGTCCTGGGTCCAGTAATAAGTTTGCTAAGTGTAAAGACGGATACATTGCTGTCGAGAAGGTTCATTCGCCTGGAGGGAACCTCGCCAACTTATACTCACCGGGTCTCTCACACGAGGTAGAGACCTGTTCGAGAGGCCAGTGGAAGAATGTATGCTGCCCAGCAAAGGCCCCCGCAGTGAACTGCAAATGGGTAGGTGCACCTGAAAGAAGCTCAATTTACTGCGACGGTGGACTCGAAGGCAAAACTTGTGGAGCCGGGAGGTACGAGCTGGTGACCGATCGTTACGTGGCTTCGACAGGAGGAGCTATCTGCGCCAGCGGAGCACGATCGTTGTGCTGCGACTCTGCCCCTGAGCTTCAAAAGTGTTCCTGGACTGCATGCCAGGATGAGAAGAAGTGCCCTAGCGGAGGCCCTCTGACATGGCGTGGCAATCAAGACGGAGGCAAGCCCTGCCCTAAAGGACAAACCCAGTCATTCTGTTGTCCCATCGCTGGTACGTACTGTACTGATGTAGTGTAATCAGGAGATCTCGTAACTGACTTATTGTTTTCTATAGGTTTATACGATGACTGCGTTTGGGCCCCTCGTGTCCAGGATACGGAGGTAATTGACGGAATAGAAATGGTTCAAATGAACACCATGGAGCAGTGCATGAACACTGTGTGCCCAAAGAATCAGGTCACCATAGCAAAGGCGACCCTCCCCAGACGCGTTTCTGGCCACCCGGCCCCATGTGGATCGTACTACCCAGGCTTGCAACATCGCTTCTGCTGCAATCCCCCGAGAGATACTGTTCTCCCCTTCGACCTCAAAAAGATTTTCCCGGATTCTAAGGGGGGTGATGTCGCATATCAGTATAAAGACAACTATGGCAATAACAACAAAGATCCAAACAGCCCTGACGAAGACGAAGTAGGCGACGACCCTTACGGTTTCGTCCTCCTTGACGGAGACGAGGAGGCTTTACAGAGCAGGTTCGCACAAAATTTTGAGTTCGTACATGTGGATGATGGTACAGGAAAAACTCTAAAAAAGAGGATGACTTTGACACGCGAAGACCCTGACCTTCTCGACTGGACATTCGAACATGAAGAATCATCGCACCTAGTTTACTGCCGCCCCAACCGAGACGACCTATGCGCTAAAGTGTTCCACGGTAATGCGAACGACACCATTATCAGTCTCCCCCGTCATATTGGCTCTGGTCCGTTTGCACGTGTTGTTTCCATGGAGCCTGTCGAGGATTCTTTGCTGACCGAGCACCATCTACGAAAACGAGCCTCTGAAAACCATTCATCAACCGTTTACAAACTCGTGTTCGATTACGATTTCGCGGCAATCAAGCGCGAGGACGCCAAGGTCAACATCAGGATAGATTATACTAACCTGGTTCCCTACTGGGATGAGATGACTGGCAAGGAGTCTAGCAAAGGCAATAGCAAGCGCAGCCTTGAGAAGAGATGGTGGGGCTCTTACGTTGACTGGCTTAAGAAGCTTAACACAGTGCGAGCAAGCGATGAGGGGAAGTTACCGATGAGTATTCAAAAGAAGATGACTCTATATCGCAAGCGAGCCTCTTGTGCAAGAGGTAATACGCGTCTCAAGGCTGGACTCGACGTCATTTTGGACGCTCGAATTGCCATGAATTCACGATGGGCTTACTTTGCCCAAGGTACGATTGTACCCCTCAAGGTCGACGAGGTTTACACCTACTTCGGTGAGTTATTACTTCCTAATAATTCCTCATAGTACTGAACTTTGAACTAGAGATGGAGCCCGTTATGGAGGCTGTGCTCGAAGTCTCGGGTAACGCTGAAGTTGAGTATCGTATGAAGGAGCCTATAAAAATCATAGACACGCTCGCCTATCCAGGGCTCGCCATCAAGGGTATCGCTGCAATTGGACCCACTCTAGATTTGTTGGGAGAAATGAGAGCGAAAGCGACAATTGCAGGGCAGATCAGGGCAGGTGCAAAAATCACATTCCCACGATACGAAACCTATTTCCCACAGGTTCCGGAGGCCAATGACTACCAGAAGGTATATGCGGCAAATCTCTAAAAGGACTTTCTGACAGTCATCCCTAGTTTCCGACCCCCAACTCGAACCAAGAGCAGGCTTCCAGTGGTACAGGTATGTCATGTTTGTCAATAACATAGCTCGCCCTCTTGCTTACATGTTTTTCAATTCCAGATTTTACCCCTATTCTTGATGCTTCTGTCCGAGCATCTGTTGGTGTAGATCGTAAGTGTTTAAATAGCTTCAAATCAATTCACACTGACTGTGGGAAGTTCTGATTACACCCGTGGTCAATCTTGGAATCAAGGTCAATCATCCTAAAGTAAACGGCGACATCGTGAGCGCACAGGTATGTACTCGAGAAGTCGTCATCTATGTTGTCTAATTTGAATTAGATCCAAGGGTTTGTCAACAACACTTTCCGTTTCGAAGTTACAGGGAAAGGAGATGCTGGGGTAGGAACCAATCCGGCAGCTTCCTACAGCATATTCATCAAGTACATCTACAACTTCGGGATAGGTGGTGCAGCCACATTCAAGTGGCTGGGTTCGTACGCTTTGCGCCCCCTGCAACTCTTCCCTGGTGAAGGCCGCCAGAAGATTCTCTACGAGCACCACGGTCAAGTGGCTCTTGGAAAGCGGAATCCTTTCATCTCGGACGGCGAATTCACTGAAAAGTTTGAGCCTATCTATAACTCAAGTTATGCCTTCTTTGATGACGTCTCAGAAAGCGTTGACCTGTCTGGTGGCGCCATAGGACGCATCAGTAGACGAGCGGAAGGAGATGAGAAAACTCCGCTTGATGAAGATACAACCAGACTATTTACTTGCAACGATGGAGGAGCCTGCAAATCCGGCAACTGCAATGGAGACTCCTGCCAATGGACCCCCGGACAGAAACCGAAGAAGCGCCAAAATAGTGAGAACGAGGACGATGACGATCCGATGGACGTTGACTCGAATGCTCCGTGCCCTGACTCGATTCCTGCATTCATGTACAACTGCAAATACTTTCCCGACATCCACACAGACGGCTTTCATTTCCTCGGAATATGTCACAACATTCTAAACTATTTCCAGGATTTCCAGGGTGGAGGCTCTGGTCCGTTTTTTGGAACTTTCCATCATACAAGCGCTGGAGAGAATTCTAATCGAGCAGCCGTCTGCGGAGCCAGGTCTTCGACCACCTATGCTTCAGTCGACGCGGATGGTGATTATGAAGAGGTGACAGGACCTTGGGACAAGCGGTGCATTGCCGAATCCAACTTTTACGCAGTATCGACTAAGAAGACCGAGGGTCGCCCTGGTAACACTAATTGGTTGAGTTGCGACGAGTTCCCATTTAATGCGTAAGTATAAACCACGCCTGGTTGATTCTCAGCTAACTTCCTTGAAGCTTGGAAGAGGGTGGTGATCCAAACGTGAGTTAAATCAAGTGACCTCCATTTTTCTCAGTACACTAATACCAAGCAGCGTAACGCGAGAGCCTGTGTACCTGGATATCAACAGAATATTCAAGGAAACGCCAATCAGGTTCTGAACGGAATCCGTCAGGAGGTCACCTGGACAGATAATGCTGGTGGTAAAAGGACCGCAACGAAAGCGTGGAGCATTGATTGGCGAGGCCCGTCCGCTACTGGCCGGCAAAATAATCCTAACAAGGACACGGCATGGAACTGGGCCTTGAACAACAACAAGGAATTTACGATGCATTTGTTTGATTCTGATTCCGACACAGACGTCAAAGGTAATGCCTACAGTATCTTTGAGCATGGCCTCAGGGGTGCTCCCTCTCAAGGCAACGCCCCAGCCGGACTCCAAACCGACATTGCCAATGTGGTATCAGCTGTCAACTTCATGGACAACTCAAAGTATTCAGCAGACTATAACGCATGGTGCAGCACTGGAGGGACCAGGGACCACGAGTTGTGGGGATCTTTCACCAGAATCTCGCAGTGTAACGTCATTTTCGACAACGGCGCTGCGCTGAGGAAGATCAAGAGGGGAGAGAAACCAACTCAAGAAGAGATGTTCAATGTCGAGAGTAAGTGGATATTATTTTAACAAAGTGTCTTTGGATCATAGTTGACTAATCTGCACCAGGTATTGAGATTGCAGAAGACGGAGAAAGTGTCGACATACCACTGGGAAGCAGTCCCAGCAGGGATGAGGAAGAGACCAATGATACAGAAGCAACCATTGGAACTCGTGGTCACCAGCGTCATTTCAGAGACCACATGTCCCACTTCTCTAGACGCAAAGGACATTGAGAACAACACATTCTGATGCGAATTTGAATGATGTAATAGCACTGTACCCATAGCTTGCGGAGCTTATGAATTTCGCCGTTTCGTAACTATACAACTGATGTCTTACTCTGACACTCACGGTTATTCAGCACAGCCTATATTTTGATTAACAGCTCTGACTCATGCAATCATTGACGAGTGAAATTTATCCTCAGTCTATGCGTGGAACTCTGACAGCTTTTACCCATCATCCCAGCCATTGCCTGATCGATTGGAGTCCAAGTAGTCCATCACATTCTCTCTCAGATCCTCAATGTCCAGAGGCTCCCCTCCATCCCTCCATGAAGCCACATTCTGCTCTACATCAAAAGCCTTGCATCTGGCCCGCTTATGCAATACTTGACCCCTATCATTGAGCGCTATCAGCAATACCCACCCATCTTCACACGCCTCACGGTCAGCGACCACTACAAGCAACGCTTGTGACCACGTCAGTTCCTCGTCTTCTTCTGCGTCATGCCCACTGCCACCTTCCATCGCGTCGGGGCACCGCATCAGAGCGCTCAAGACGAAAGAAGGTATCTCGTCCATTAGCTCCAATTCATCGTCTGCATCTCGTGCAGAAACGCCATAGGCAGTAGCATTGTTATCGAAGACGTACGGGCCGAACATGCTATTATCAAACCCATGCTTTCCTGGGGGCCACAAGGCCTTCTGCCATAAACGGGTATAGGCAGCATCGGCAATCGCACAGTTGACCATCTCCCCCTTAGCGCCGTCCCTCTTGTCCGCTTCATTACCATACCATGTTCGAATCCAAAGAGCACTTGCACCGCTCCATTCATCCGGATCCACTGTTTTGCGCTTTTCAAATGCCGATAAATCCTTCGGAATACGGTCAGGGACGGGAATCTGCCCCTCTTCCATGCATCTTTGGATGTAGGCCTAATGGAAAAAAATTTGTTAGCGAGCGTATATGCAAGGTACTCGGGAATTGAGTAGAGATCCTACAGAACGACCGTGCCGGCCAAGGCCAATCCATGTTTTCACAAGGCTTTCTTCTTGCACTTCTTGGTCAAGGGACGAGTCTGGATCCCACATTTCCTTTGGCACTGTCAGCTACCATCGATTGTATTGGTATAGCCCGCCTTGGGAATTGGCAAGGCTCAGAGACCGGTTAGGCGTACCACAAGGTAATGATCAAAAGGCATGTAGCCAAATATATCATCCAGCCCGTTCGTGTTGGCCATTGTAGTTGATACAGTGTAAGTCAAAGTGGAGGGTGGTGAGCAAGGTTGTGAGATTGAACGATGAAATAGCCCCAGGCGAGATGAGTAGTATGTTGCCAAGCGACCGATTGATATGAAAAAGGCGGCACACACTAGGAATGACTGGGGGCCTCGATCTTGATGCGGACTGGTCCGCCTTGGTATATGCAGTTGTTTTTTTACCTTTGATTCATTACGACGGCTTAAATTTCTTACAGAGTGGGGCGTTTTTATTACAGTAACTTCATTGGCGGATCGGCCTGTGGGATCCTGCAGCATCCACATAGATTAGTTGGCTTCAGGCCTTCCGCAGGTCAGGTACCATGCATTGCAGTGCAGCTGCTAGTACCGCAATGGGCGAGCAACAATTCACCGCGGACTGGGCCTGTCTATAGATGGCAACATGACGATAGGCTAACCGCATAGGCTTCTCAGCTGGAGTGCTCATGGAAGAGGCTGAAAAAGTGATCCGATGAGTTTGAACGCAGGCCTCAATCTGAAAACTATATCTATGGCTTTCTACACCTTCTTGCATGAGGGCACACCTGTCCAGTCCTTCGCTTTGTCAATATGTTGGCCAACACGCTCCTTCTCGCAACTTTCTTGTCCACTTTTGTGAGCCCGTCTTTAGCTAGAACATTGAAGAGAGATGAGAAGCCTCTACTTCCGTACGACCCAAACACCACTAAGCACTGTACTTGGTGGTACGAAAATGATGGTTCGGTGGCCTGCAATGACATGCCTGCTACCTGGTCCATTACTCTAGCAGACTTCAGGCGATGGGTAAGCTTTGGGCCTCTCTATAGCCTCGTAAAAGTCGAGAAAAGTCACTAATTTGGCTGTAGAACCCGTCCATCACTGCTCAATGCGGCAACTTTGAGACCGGAAAGTCATACTGCGTTGAAGCTTTTGGCGAGCCTGAGCCGGTCCCTACCACGAGCAGCGTGATTTCTAGCTCTTCCACTCCTACACCAACCAACTCTGGAGCTCCTGGTCCTACTCAGCCGGGTACAGTGAATAATTGTAATCGATGGGACTTTGTCAATGAGGGCCAGGATTGTAACACCTTCATCAACAAGTACCCTGGCCTGACACTGAATGACTTGAAGAAGTGGAATACTGGCATCGGTGACCAATGTCAAACACTCTGGGGTGGCGTCTATGTAAGTCCAGGAATATTGACTCGATTCATGTGGGTTTCTTTTAGCTTACAGGTGTATCAGGTTTGCACCAGCGTACCTGGATGGACACCGACCATTCCATCTTCCACCAAGGCATCCTCAACTGTTCCAACACCTACCAACGGCATTGAGACTCCTTCACCAATCCAACCAGGCATGGTCAACAACTGCGATGCTTTCTATTTCGTCAAGGATGGTGATATTTGCTCTACTATCGCACAGAAAAACACAATCAGCCTTTCGCAGTTCTACACATGGAACCCCAACGTTGGCTCGAATTGTGGGGGGCTCTGGCTCAACGTTTATGTCTGTGTTTCTATTGTTGGACACAGTCCCGCGACCACCACTCTCCCTCCCAGTTCCACAGCGAAGCCCACCCCCACGAATGGCATCGCAACGCCTTCCCCAATCCAAAGCGGCATGGTCAACAACTGTGACGCCTTCCACTTCGTCAAGAGCGGCGATCTGTGCGTCAACATTTCCCAACGCTATGGCATCAGCCTCTCTCAATTCTACAATTGGAATCCAGCTGTCGGCTCTGGCTGCTCGTCGCTCTGGCTCGACACGTACGTCTGCGTGAGCATCGTGGGCGTGAACCCTGTACCTTCCACCACGATGAAAACCTCCGTTGTTCCCACTACAACGAAGGGAAACGGTGTAGCCACTCCGACGCCTATTCAAAATGGCATGACGAACAACTGCAAGACCTTTCGCTTTGTCCGCAGTGGAGATACCTGTGCTTCCATTGCACAATCAGCCAACATCTCGCTCGCTAACTTCTACCGCTGGAACGCGGGAGTCGGATCGAGCTGTCAGTCATTGTGGCTCGATACGTATGTCTGCATCGCTGTGTTGTAGTGGCTGTGGCACAATGCAGTTGCTGCATGATGGTGTGCTGACCTGGAAACCTCAATTTTCTTGATACATGCAATTGTTCAGTCAGTTCTGTACATAATATCAATCGCAATATGGTCTTCTTGAGTCCCTAGACTCGTGGCTGTTGATTATGATTCTTGCTTACTACCCGGGTTTGTGATCAATCTTTCTTCTCAACAGTTCTATTGTCCTCTCAAATCTAATTTTGATCTTTCAAGGTTCGGCTGTAGCGTGTTTCCTAAAATGTCAGTCGAGCAGACTTGGTCGCTGGTTACCTGGCTATAATGGTGTCGAATCACGTGATTGTATTCTCCGCGGAGTTTCATCTTCTGATGAGCACTTGGTTGGTTCCCAAGTCTCGTCGGCCTTGCCAAGGTGAACTTAATATATGTAACCGATATAAGCCAACTGCTTGAGCAAGAGGTAAAGATAGCAAGCGTGAGTTTAATTGGGCGCATTGCGCCGTTTCGCTCTATGTTTATCGCCTGCCTTTTCCGTCCAAATATGTATTCGTGTTCCTAAGAAATATTATTGAGGTTGTCTGCGCTGCTTCTTCGAAGGACCGACTCTTGCGGAGTAAGTTCCGAGATAGGAAGATCTCTCTCCATGATACTCTGTCGACTCCGCATTGCATGGTGTCGCGTTCGGTGGGTACTTTCAAATTAGGAATCGCTGGCCGGCAGAACAAGGATACCCGTCTTCCGGAATACCTATTTTTCCTAGAGAACCCCTTACTTCAATGTCTTGGCTGCCATTGGGCCGGGGATTCTTATTAACGAATACGAGTCGTGTTGTAGATCCTATGCCTGAAAAGGCAGAAGTTAAGAAAAGGCAAGAGATGCTTGGAAACGTGGTACATCGCAATTAGTATCGTCTATGCGATGGACTTTGCACAAGTCAAAAAGCCCGTATAGTCCAGCAATGGCGAACAAGTCGATTCTAAATCACTCTCCTCGCGCCTTCAATCACGATGCAGTTATTTACCCGCATCACCGCGCTAGCTGCCGCCGCCGCCCCATTTCTTGCGCATGCGGTTCCTGTCGCAGCGCCCCCAGCAAATGAAGTTATCCCTGGAAAATACATTGTCCAGTTGAAGCCTGATACCGACGTTGCATCAATCGCTGAGCACCACAACAAAGTGCGCAGCATACATGCGCGCAACCTGGCTCGACGGGGTAGTGACGGTTCAGGCGGTGATCCAGTTGAGCGCGAGTATGGCTTCGGTAACTTCAAGGCCTACGCTGGGTCTTTCGATGAAGCAACCGTTGAGGAACTCAAAACTCTACCTGAGGTAATTTAGATCGCGTTTTTTTGAAAAAAAAAAAATACAATTCCGCGATGCTGACGTGTATAGGTTCTCACAATCGAACAAGATTTCATCATGAGAACTAGTTCACTTGTAACTCAGACGAGTTCGCCCTGGGGACTAGCCAGTATTTCTTCTCGCACGGCTGGAGCCACTTCATATGTCTACGACGATAGCGCAGGCAAAGGCACCTTCTCCTACGTGATCGGTAAGACATGAAAGTGTATGCGGATCCAGAATTTAGGACTAACGTGTTTTCTTGAAGATACCGGTGTCCGAATCACTCACAACGACTTTGAGGGACGGGCAATCTGGGGTTTCAATGCAGTCAGTGGCAGTCCGGACACAGATCAGGATGGACATGGAACGTAAGCAATACCTTACTGCACAACCCCGTTCGCCACCTAACATAATGCAGTCATGTAGCTGGAACAGTTGGTGGCGCAAAGCACGGCGTTGCCAAAAAGACTACGATCGTGGGGGTCAAGGTCATGAGCGGAGACACAGGATCGGCATCAGATGTCTTTGCAGGATTTGACTGGACAGTCAATGATATCGTTTCCAAGAAACGACAGAACACCGCTGTCATCAACGTTTCCCTTGGTGCGCATGCTTCCACAACATGGGACGCCGCTATCACCGCAGCTTGGGAGAAAG
This sequence comes from Curvularia verruculosa, assembly GCA_036172615.1. Classification (NCBI taxonomy): domain Eukaryota; kingdom Fungi; phylum Ascomycota; class Dothideomycetes; order Pleosporales; family Pleosporaceae; genus Curvularia; species Curvularia verruculosa. Next base: position 53,482 of record JAWDHC010000117.1, on the reverse strand, counting down.
GTGTGCTCGTCGTCGTAGCCTCAGGTAACGAGAATAGTGTGGCCATGAACTATTCGCCATGTCGTTCTCCAGAGGCCATCTGTGTCGGAAATATTGAAATCACCAATAAGAGACACAGCGGTGGTGGAGGCTCTAATTATGGCTCTGCAGTGGATATCTTCGCTGCAGGAACAAACATCGTTTCGGCATCTTACTTGAGTGATTCAGGAACAGCGACAAGGACAGGTACTTCTATGGCCTCGCCGCACGTTGCTGGTCTGGTTTCATATCTCCGTGGTCTTGAAGGCCCATCGACTGCTGCGGCTGTAAAAGCTAGGGTGTTTGCTCTAGGTACGCCAAACGTTGTCACAGATCCCAACGGCTCAAATAACTTGCTGGCATACAACGGCAACAAGTAGTGGTGCTTTCCAACGCACCAGGTATACAGTTTCAACATCATTTTATGACAGTAATGTTTATACTAGTAACAAAAACGAATTTGTGCGAATAATGTTTGTGTTTATCTCGACGCACGAAACTATGCTAACTTTGCCCCTCAACCATATGTTCGCAGCGAAACATCTAGCCACCTACTTGCACGCATGAGATTCGAGCCAGCAACAGATATTAATCATTGATAAATGAGCATTGGCCCAACGTATCTTGTTTGCATCCGGGCAAGTATCCAAGCTTGAGTTCGTGTTCTAAAATGACCGCATTATATCAATTAACGTTCACCCGCGTTTCGAACCAATATTATACACATCTTAATTCATGAGGTCTTTTCTGTTGCATTTAGATTAGGCAAAATATCCCATGCAGTGGACCAGTCACATTACCAATAGCACTTCATGGACATGTCTGGTCGAGCGCATGCAGGAGTACTATGACTTGTGCGAGGCTAGAAAAGTGCGGTAGTCGCTACATTGACAAAAGCATTCTTTGGGACAGCCCCAAGATTGCTTAGCCCGCATGGTATCCACGCCAATCCTCACTCTAATAACTCTGCACTCCATGATCTTGATAAGATTAATCACTTCGTATTCAAATTTTGCCTTTTGCTGCAAAATATGTTTTGACATAGTTATTGGAGCGGCAATTCAAGGCGGCCACCGCTGTGCATGTGAAGCCCGCCCGAACTGCTTTAGTCTCACAGAATTGTTCACTTATGCAGTCAGATACAAAACAGTAGCTTTTCGGCAGATGCAGACAGTGGGGCTTGAACTTCGGTAATCAGAATCCACTTGCAAAGTGACGTTCAATTTGAAAGTTTAGAGTAAAGCCGAGAAAACCTTCACTCGTTCTCCATTGTCCCAGCCTACCCCTATATGTCCTCGAAATTCCTATTCTCTCTTGCTTACAGTAATACTACAATTCTTCGGCAGTAAAAGCTTGTGGTAAGCGCACTCGAAACTGCGTGAGATCCGTATCTGGATTGAAGCAAGGGCAGATGATGTGTATAGCTCTTAGAGTACCGCTAAGCTTCGGCCCGCCATGGAAATAGAACCAGAAATTGTGATCTCTTTTTCGTAATGACAGTTGCGACTTTCCGGCTATCTCATTGTTACCAGCCGTTTCAATCGAGTGAATCGTCCGACCAGTCGCGTTGAATATGAACGTTTGTTGGCAGGTTAATAATCGAGACACCTCATACGGAACCGAGAATGTAGCAAAATATCCAATGAAGACTGAAATTGAGTTTAGGATGACGCCAGATTGTGTCTGTTCTTTTTCGTTCTCCGTATTCGGACTTGGCGGGCTTACTCACTCTATTGAGTCCATCCGAGGAAGTCCGACCGAATACATGTATGGATTTACAACCATTCCTATTCTATTAGCTCCTTGGTCAAGATTCTTGTGGCCAAATGATTCTGGAGAGGCTCTCCGCCGAATGATTCCCAGCGATTGAAGATTTTGTCAAGGATGAGTAAGAGAGATCAATTCATCCATTTTGTAACTAGCACCTAGGAAATGCTCAATTTTCAGGTTTTTTGTGGTCATTAAAAAGAATGAAAAAGGCTCTGGGGTCGGCCTGGACATGTATAAAGTCCGCTTCGAGTGCCAACCTGGAAACGGAATAACGTTCACGTCATCGTGAGGTTTCTCATCTGCTTAAATCGATAGCAATACCTCTCCCATATGATTATCAAGATGCGTATTCATACATGAGTTGATAGCCGTAGAAATCATGGAAACACCTCGATTGACTCCCCAAAGCGGACGTGAGTCGGGAGAGGACACTTATTGTTATCCAGGGCATTCCCAACAATGATATGTGTCACATCACGATTGCATATACTCGGGAATTTATCTTCCCCGGCCTAAATAGCAGTTGCGATAAACTCGTGTAAGAGTATTCACGTCAACCAGAGCGCTCTCGCCCCCGTGATAATGCGCTTTTCTACATTTGACGATAGACTTTTAACAATCGTGTTTCCGTTAAGCTGGTCAGCCAGCGACGAACTATCTACCAACCGGAGATGCACATGCTTAGTCATACGGCAGATACTGCATATACACTATTCACTCTTACCCTAAAATAGTCTACCCAAGATTTCACAAACACGACAATGTTCTAGGCCTCATTGATGGGCTGCAGGGATTCTTGCACAATGAAGTTCCGATGAAACTCAAAATCTATGTACTAATACGCGTTTGGTTATTCGATCCCTGCACATAACTGGTGTTTTTCTCTACTCACCCCAGCAGGGTGTGATTGCAAATATAGATCATGGCGCCAATGAGCCCGAATAATTCTTTACGAATACACATACCTCGAATGCAGTTGCGACGGATATACGTAGATTGAAGAAAATCAAGGCCGCTTTACATCTGCTCGCCCTTTTCTTGAGCTGAAACGACGCTAATCAAGAATGGTCTTCTTGACACTTGCAATTCCAATCTCCTCGAAATGACCTAAAAGAACCCCATTACGGAAAGGTCTGCTGGTCGACAGGTTTACAACTCAGTCGTCCAGGCTCATTGGTTTTATGGGAAGGAACTCTATTATCTTGACTTGGTCTAGTGGTCTCCAATTTCCGACCCGTGCAATGCGCTATTACGGTTGCGTCTGTCAAAAATATGGTAAGCTTTCACTAGTGATGCTTGGCACCGGCACTATACGCCTTAACCCCTGGTAAATAGGCCGAGGGCGAGTTTCCAGAATTTCTAGCGCAAGGGCAAGAGGACTGTCCGGATCAGCCTGTTAATGGTGAAGTCGTGCTAGTTTATGCGTTTAGATGTTCACGCCATTGATCTACAATTGTTCTCGTTGTGTCTTATTGTCTCATATTCACCAGCAAGATCCCTTAGAATTACAGACTCGGAGTTCTTATAGTATATTCCTCGTTCCAGCCCACTAAGGTTTCCTGTCGAAGCAGCCCGAATTCGGGGATGAAGCACCGGCACAGCTGACTACCGTCAGCGACATGTCACTATCGGACCTATAGGAAATTGTATAAGTCGGTCTGCTTTCCGGACACGAAAATGACTAGTAGAAGCTAAAATAAGTAACAAGCCGTTGAAAAAGTCGCGCTACACTGAACTGGTGCTCTACAAAACTATGTACTGACCAATACAAAGCTCGGATCTACGACCGATGAGCGGGTCAAGCCGTCACGTTGTTGCTCGCGTAAATACAGCAATGTCATCGCGTAACGGTATCTTACGATGAGCTGTGTATAAGAGCAAGCGCATCTTCCCACTTCTGCAGATCACCTCCAGTCGCTCCACGCTCTTTCCTAGTAGAACAGACCGCATTCGTTTCCTCAAAGCCTATATTACTGTGGCCATGTTGTCCCTCGCTCAAGCTATGGCGGTACTCGCCTTTACTGGCGCAGCCGTTGCCACCCCTCTCCCTCAAGGTACGTCAGCTAGAGATTGCGTGTACCGGATTACACAACTTGAAAAGAATGAGTTCACAGAGCCTGCGCTGACATTTACACCAACATAGATGGTAGTGACCCCGGTAATGGTGCTTTCTCACTCAATCCGCTTCCAGACTCTGGAATACCAGTTTCTGCACTTGAGGACTTGGTCAATGTGAGGCGTAGTTATGGAGTTGACGTCCACCCCAACCTCGTGGAGACCGCTCAGCAACATGCTCGCAAGAGAAGCGCTGCTTTAGCTGCCAGGAAGGTCACTGGGTCTGCATCTGGCGTGGCTGATGACAAATGGGATGCTCAATACCTCTACCCCGTCAAAATTGGCGGCAAAACCCTCCGCGCCAGCATTGGCACTGCTGCTGCAGACTTGTGAGCCACCAAGCGCTCTCCTGTGAGGACTTATGCTAACTTTCGCAAGCTGGGTGTATTCGTCTCTACAGCCTAAAGATCAGCTCAAGGGACACAACTATTACCAGGTTAATCCTGCTAACCAGAAGGTTGGTTCCAACTACACCATTGGATACAATGGCGCTACAGCGGACTCAATGGGTCTGGTATATACCGAGCAAGGTAAGTTGTGGTATCAGAATATGGAACAACAGTATACTAAGTGATACAGTGACAATTGGCGGTATAACCGGCAAGCAGACCTTTGGAGCGGCCCAAAATGTCTCTGATGTATTCTTATCAAACAAGAACATGGATTGCATGATCGGCCTTGGCCTCAGCGACTATAACAGCATTATGCCAGAAATCGAAAATAACTTCTTCGAGACGATCAAGCCGCAACTTACCAAGCCAGTCTTCGCTGTGGCACAAAAGAAGGGCGGCGCTGTTTTCGACTTTGGATTTTTCGACAGCAAAAAGATGACTGGACCCGTTGCTTGGGCAAACAACAAATGGGAGGAGGACTGGCCTGCATATCGTTTCTTCGGTGAGGGATTCGCCCTTGGTAACTCCAAAGTGACGGCAAGGACTATGAACATCCATCTTGACGCTTCTACTACACTGAGTTATACCGACCCCGACGTCGTCAAAGACTTTTACTCTCGCATCCCAGGAGCAAAATATGACAGCGAAGGGCAGTTCTCCACTCTTCCTTGCGACAGCAAGCCTCCTAGCTGGACTGTTGTTATTGCGGGACAGAAGCTTGTCACTTCTGGCTGCCAACTCATTTCGCAACCCATTGATTCCACTGGCAAAACATGCGTGGGCGGACTCCAGAACATTGGCGGCGGCGTTGACTTCAGCCTTTTCGGTATTAATTTCTTTAAGGGCAAATACATCATGCATGACTTTGCGAACCCCGATTCAATCAGACTTGGATTCGCCATGCAGCCCGCTGCTTAGTAAGGGCCATGCAATATCAAGGCCAGAGCTTGGACCACCTTCTTTTCTTCTTCAAGATATTCAAGATACGACCTTTCATTCCCTGTGTTGTACAGCGCTAGCATAGACCGAAATAAATAATGTAGTTTAGCAACTAGAATATGGTGATTTGCCGCCGATACTTCATTGCAATCCCACAAAATGCGTTGAAAGCAACTCCACACAACTTCAAATGTATCAATACTGATTTCAATTGTTATGCAACCAGAGCGCGAGATGAAATCGGTTAGATGCTGTATTTCTTAGCATAGCGGTACGCGATGCTGTCCTACATTTCACAAGCCTGATGGTCATGTGACCATGGGTAGATACCATCGGGACCTTCCTGAGTAGCGAGAATCAATGATCATCCTATTGAATAAGACCATGACCTGCTAGCCCGTGACACTTTGGCCCTAAATCTCCCGCTAGTTTCATTTGATGTCTCCAGAAGCGGGCGATGGGGTGCTAGCAACCATCTTGCGCCAGACTAACGACGACAGTGTCAAAGGTGCAGGCAGCTTTTTCGCTGAGGACTTCCGGCTGTCAAGGTTCTCTAGTCCAGTATTCTCTCTGGATCGGATGCGGCTCAGGGTCCGAATCTTATCAATGCGCCGTTCGGACGACAGGCGACAGGCGATAAAACGACTAAGTGGAGTGACGGGAAGGCGGAGATGGTACAGTAGGCTACGTTGATGCTAAAGTATTGTCATCGCAGAGCAGCATGAAGCTTCAGTGGTTTATCGTCGTGCTAGCCTTGATCGCTTTGGCACACGAACAGCAAGCATGTGGGAAAGACTGGAGCAGCATTTTTGTATCTCTTGCTCATGAGCATCATCATGCCCTTGTGATGCACTCAAAAGCGTACACGCCAAATGGTCTATAATGCGTGGTTGTTGTATCCATGCCGTGTCTCGGTCTGCATCCCACCACACCAGTAGAGCGCCAGGCTTGCTTTTACTTGCGCATGCTGCAATTCCAACCCCGTGCCGTAGTCAGGAACAGGCCCCGAAAACTGGCCTAACTTATCTACGTACCAATCGGAATATCTGGCAGCCATCTTGCTGTACTACTCTGAAACCATATGCTATGCTCGAAGATGATTCCCGTCAATTACACAAATGTCTGTGTGTGTGTGTGTGTGTGTGTGTGTGTGTGTGTGCATTGTAGCCTCCCAGACAGTGAAACGAAGCAGAAGATACAGGCGCCCATCTACAGTCCTGGACGGAGAGACATTTTTGCAGAAGCAAATGCTAAACTTGAGCCAAGAAAAGTAGTTGCTCCTGGTATGGTCCCCTAAACGCTGGTCAAGTGACGCCTACTACACTACACTGAACATTGGCTTGGAAAGGGCGAAGAGAAGCTAGTATGAAGACAGTACCTTCCCTTTAACAAGTTGTAACTTATGTATAACATTCTAAGAGTTATTCCGATTTTCATCTCAAAATTAGGACAACAAGAGTAGGGATCGACTGCACTACCACTTTTGTCCCCACGTTTGACGCCCTCCAACTCGTCAGAATCAATAACCCATACCCGCTCTTCCTACCGCTCGCTCGATCTCTTCCAACATGGCTCGCGCTCCCTCTGCTCCCCTCGGCGTTCCGCGCGGAAACTGGTATCGTCCGTCCACTCCACCAGGCGGATCTATAAGCTTGCCTCGCGGAGAACCAGTGAAAAGCGGTATCTGCCCATCATAGACTCGAATTGGGGTCAGCTCTCCAGAGGCCGCGATTCGAGATCATCGAACAGTTGGCCAAGGACACGCGCGTAGGCTCTCGTAAAGCCCATGTACGGCGCCCCTCCGCGATAAGGTATGTTGGCTGGGTCCTCGGCGTCCACTACAGTAACCCACGGCTCCAGGTCCAGGTTGGGGACCTTGCCACGGACATAGTCTGGCGCACTCAGCAGCGAAGCCAGTGTAGCTTCGTCGACGACAATGCACACATCGCGCCGGACGTCTGACGGCCACTCTTTGTCGTCGTCGTCATCTTCATTTCTCTCTCGGCCAACGAAATCTGCGATCCACTGTTTGAACGCCTTGCGCACTGAGGCATTGTCAGCCCCGTGAAGAAGAGCACTGTCAGATATGACGGGTAGCGCAAACGTGTCGGGATCCATTTCAGCCCCACTACTGGACGGAGTAGCGTAGTCTTGTAGCTTCTTAAAGGCGGCAGCCCACTGCGCGTCGTCGTTGTCATTGGCGTAGGCGGTGCGCACAATGACAAAGCCCCATTGGTGAGTGAGGCCTTCGATTGCGCTGCGGAACTGCGCTGAAAGGCTACTAAGATCTTGGGGTTGTGATTGCTCCGCCATTGTGAAGCTGGTCGTAGTGGGTGAGAGGTGAGAGCGTGGAGCAATCTAAATTGTCGAGGTGGGGGCGGGGCAGTGGGAAGGAGGCCTGATTGTTAGTAGGCGGTGCAGAGGAAATTGACATTGAAGCCTGGAGAGTCCAAGATTGTCTTTGGTACATCTCTGGTATTTATCCGTTTATCGCCTTCGGCGTCTATTGTGTCAAAAGGAGGCAGGTGCAACTTGGAAATTGAAATGCCAAGCCAATTCCAACAACACTTGAGCTGACCATTCGATCACGAGCGCAATGCCGGCGTTCCTCGCTGTGTCTGGTTCAAAATTGACGTGGTGGTATGAATCTGTGTCAGTAACATGTATATTTTGAAATGCTGGGACATTCTCTTCGTTTACACATGCTCATCCGCATGTGAAAAGTCCAGCCATGTCATTGTTGCAAGCCAACGACTACCAAACAGCATGTTGGCGTCATATTTGGCCTGAGCAAAACGAAAAATAATCAAAGACTAGAGAAAAGAGAAAAGAGAAAAGTATAGGGGAATGAACTGTGGATGCGTGACGTGAGTGTCAATGCCGGCTAGAAATGCGTGCCGCCTGTTCATATCCACTAGTGAGAGTGTTCGAATACTCTAGTCCTGCCAATGAAGATCAAGCAAAAAATAACCTCATTTTAGAGATAAACTTTTGGCAATGTCCCTAATCGAATGTTTGTTATGTAAACCGCAGGACATTCTTGCGATTGCTACGGTGCATCACACCCCATGCCCCCAGATTCACACATTCACTGTTCAACACTCGACATCTCGTTCATCTTGGCTAGATCTCTGTTGATCTGTACGTCCTTCGTTTTGACGAATCGCAAGAATATTCAGCCATCGTGTGCGGTCGTGTGTACACCTCACTCTACTTTTGCCAAGCACCATTGCGCAAACGCAAGCTACGTTTGCTCTCTTTTCAACCAGTATATCCAGCGTCATGACTGAACGCTTCCACAAGGCTCTCTTCCCACTTCTCCCAGCTGGATTCTAGGTCTCGGGGCTACATGTCGTATGTCCTCTGATTCATCGTTTCACTACACAGCAGCTATTAGTTCAGTGTCAGCCTGTGCTTTACCACCACGCTCAGCTCAGTGCAAAAAGGATATTTTCCTGCCAAGACGATTCGGTGGGTTTTCTGTTCTTCGCTTCTGAGGTTGGATAGAAAGGATTACATTCGACGTCAGCTGCATTATGACTTTAGAAATCACCAGTGTTGCAGAAACACTCTCCTCACCTAGATACCAATTGAACGTAACAGCGTGTATCGCCATCACCTTTCATCGCTCCAAACCATCGTCAGTCAGAGCTCACGGCCTTTTGGAGTCTCTGTTCCTTTCTTGCTGCTTTCGTCGCTTGAACAGCCCGACCGCTATCAAGACGCACACATTCGCCGCCCATCAGACAAGCAAGCATCTCAACACCCTACATATGATCAAAGGCCAATCTCCCCCATCCCTGACACCGCACTCGTGCCTTGTCAAAGACTCCCTTCACACCTCACGGCCGCTCCCGCTCTTTCAAGACATTTTTAAAACTCGGCTTTTCGAATTCCGTTTCAGTAAATCTTCATTGATAACTCGTTGATGGGCTTTTCTATCAAGTTTTTTTCTCCCTTTTTGCACTATCCTGGCCCCCTTCCCCCACTCATCTCCTGCACCCAGGTCACCTCGCCCAATCGCCCACACAAAACTGAGATAGAAAAACAAGAGACAAAACACACATTTACACCTTTTAACCCGATTAAAGTTTCCCCGTCATAAGATCCAAACTAAATCTCCCGTCTCCAAAGTAAGATAAAAGGAAGATGGAGAACGGGGCACCAGGAGAGAGAGAAGGGAAAAAACATGCACACACAAATCCCGTCTACCTGAACAAACTCCGCAACTCCTCCAACCGCTGCTTTGTCGCCTCTTCCTTGCTGCGCCGCTCCCTGGCCATGGTCAAATCGGCCAAGGCCTTCTTCTTCTCCTGCAGCACCAGCATCTTTTCTTCAAAACTATTCTGCATAATGAAGCGCTTAATAGTGACTTCTCGGTCCTGGCCCAAGCGATGTACGCGGTCTACAGCTTGCGCTTCGGCAGCAGGGTTGAACTGCGGCTCCATCATGAAGACCTTGTTGGCTGTGGTGAGGTTGAGGCCGAGGCCGCCGGCGCCAATGGAAACGAGCATGACGCGGATGGAGGAATCGTTGCGCAGCGCGGCCATGGATTTGTCGCGTGCGTCGCGTGACATGCGGCCGTCGAGGCGAACGAGGGCATGGCCTGCGGTCTTGAGGGCGATTTCGATGAGGTCGAGATGTGTGGTCCAGGAGGAGAAGACGATACTAGGGTTAAGATGTTAGTCCACTGTTTCCAAGAAGACATTAGTTGTACATACCTCTTGATCGGTCGCTCATCTGGGTGTTCGTCACTCCAGCGGCGGAATTCATCAAGATCGTTGAGAAGTGCTTGCGTCTTCGTGTGTGGACCTGTATAACTACCAACCTTCTTGGCTAGCTTCGGGTCTTTGCGAATTCGGTCTTGCTCCTCAAGGTAGGCAAAGAAATCAGCACGTTTGAGTTCCAGAGCAGCAGGCCTGTTGATGTCGTCGCAGACATGGCAGCGGACAAAGCCATCTGGCTGCAGAGAGACCTTCCATTGTTCCCGCAACTTCTTAAGATGGCGGGGACAAACGAGATGGTAGCATGTCGTCATGTAGCCAATGACATCTTGGACATTGCCCTCTTCCTCCTCTTCATCAGCGTCGGCTTCCAATATCGACTTTTTACCTGGGCAGTAGAGGCAATCGGCTGCGCTTGTAGACTCGAGAAGGTTGAGCATCTCATATGCCTGTTGACGTGTGAGCTGAGGCGTTTCGTGACCATCATCTTCAATCTCCATAGGCTGTTCGTATGTCATGCCATCCGTTGTCTTCAAAGCCTCTTCACTCAGTAGATCGCGTCCATGTGCGCAAATAAGACGAAGGTTGAGAATGGCCGTAAGGATGCGCGCATACGACTTTCCACCCATCTTGTCATTTTGCGTGACAGCAAGTACCTTGCGCTGTGTATCCTTCTCAAACCAATCATGCAGCTGCCTCTCTTCCTTGGAGAATTGCAGCTTGACAACGTAGTCGAGTTTCTTCGGTACCTCTCCTTTGATGATTTCCTTTGTGCGGCGAATAGTGACGGTGCTCACGAGCAGCTGAAGTCGTTTTACCACGTTGGGATCTGCGCTTTTGAAAGGGTTCAGGATGTGTGTATTGAAGCCCGCATTCGTGTCAAAAGGCTTCAGCTTAATAAAGTTGAAGAGTGCACCAAGATCCTCGAGTCGATTTTGCACTGGCGTTCCGGTAACAGCCCAGCGCCGCTGACCCATCATGTTGCAGGCGGCCTTGGATTGATTAGTTGGATTACGGATCGTGTGCGCCTCATCCAGCACGATGCGGAACCAGTTGAGATAGGGGAGTGCGCGCTTCGGGTCCATGATGTCCTTGGCGATGATATGGTATGTAGTCAAAACAATGTCATAATCAGCTAGCTTCTGGGGTGTCATGGAAAATCTCTCTGCTCCATGATACCGTGTCCATTTCAGCGAGCCATTGCCTTCGGGGAAGTGTTCCTTGATCTGTTCCTTCCAGTTTGTCATTGTGCTAAGAGGGCATACGAGCAGCGTTGCCCGTGTATTCATTATAGGTTGTATCATGGCGGGAACCTGTCGAGGAGGCGGCTTCTTCTGACTAAAGGCCTGTGCTGCAGCAACAGAAGCCTCATCGCAGATGAGAGACAGGATGCTGAGAGTCTTTCCAAGACCCATCTCATCGGCGAGTATGCCACCCGGGCTCGAAGGCGGCTTCTCGGCTCGCTCTTCACCGGTGATGATGTGCACATAGGATCTCCGGCCATTGTCGCGGGTCTTGACAGTCCACATTGGGTCTTTGCCCTTATCAATATCCTCACCAGAACGTTCCTGTTCGTGATCGACCATGAAGTAGAGCGCTTGCTTTTGATGTGGGTACAGCTCTGTCTTGATAAGTGGTGAAGGCTCTCGGATTGGTACTGCTTCAGAACTGGAAACGACAGTGTCAAAGACATCGTCTACCTCCTGCCGGATTTCATCAACACTGCGAACTACATAGTTGCTCATGGCCGTGTACTGCGAAGGCGGTTGGAAGCCATGTTGTGAGACTTGGGCCTTCTGAAACCCGTCTTTTGTCTGGGGATTGTAATAATCGTGACGCGCGAGTTCGAAGACAGGGGCCTCGAGGATAAGATTTTTGCTCTTGAGGAACTTGCCAATGTTGTCTGCCATCTTGCGCGGACAATAAAGCTGCAGGGTCATGGAGATGAGGGCGGATGTGTTGCTGCCCGGTGGTCCTTCGCCGGGGAGTTTTCGCCGTGGCTCAGTCCAGGCCAGCCATTTGAGGCCGCTCGTGTTAGCGCTGTCAATCAGAGGGGTGAGTCCCTGAGCTGTCTTCATGTCAACCCTACCAAACTCTTTGCCCACGCCGTCGAGAACCATGATAATCTGGTTGCCCTTGTTTCCACTCCTGCGGAAAGCAACTTTGATCCGGCTTTGGCCGCCATGGTTTCCAGTAAATTTTTTAGGGTCTGGGAAAGGAATGAAGTGTGCTTGGATATAAGTGTGCTTAACTTTGCCGATGCAGACCTCATCGTTGCTGTTGTCCTGGATCACCTGGACATCGTCCTCGTCGTCGCCTAAGGGATTTAGTGTTGCCTTTCCCTCTTGTTTGAGAGTGCTATGCTTACTCATGGTCAGATCAATAGCTGGCTTTTGCTGAGGTAGTGATGCTGTAGGAGCAGTAGCAGCAGCAGGATGAGGGTGGTGTTGATATTGTGGGCCAAGCACGCTCCCACCAGCAAAATTGGCTCGGTTTGGAGGACCTGTATATATCTCTCCAGCTTTGAGGCGCTTTGCAGGCGATGCTGTGCGCTCCTGGACGTTGTGCAGGCGCTCAACAAGTGAGACCTGACCAGTGTTGTTTGGCTCAATGCGACCGCGATCAGCTTCTCCGCCGGATGATGCGGGACGCTTTGGAGTTGCTGATTTGGGGTTGATTAGTGCTCGAGGGTCGTACTGATTTATCTGAGGTACAGGCGCTCCGCCGTTGTTGACGTTGTGGTGAGCTGTAGTCTCGCCTGCCACGTGCTCGGTTAGCTCTGGGTGACTGGGCGTGAAAGCATAGACTGAAAGAGGATGTGGGAGATGAGTATCATCATTGGCTGACGTAGTATTGCCAAACACTGGATCGTCAAGCTCAGGCGCGTTGAGTGAAGCAGTTGACGCCTCATGCAATGTCGCGTTGTGCCCCTTAGCTGCGCCTGGAGCCAATGCTTGCATACCATGGAATATGTTTGCCATTTCGAAACAACTGGGCATGCCAATCTCGATGAAGTGATGATGATGATGAGTTCAAAGGATGATGGAGGAAAAAGTAAAATGCAGGGGAAAATGGGAGATATACCTGTCCTCCGCAACCCTCGCGGGTCAAGTAATAAAGCAGGATTCATTTTAACTAGGCGATGATACCAGGACACGGATTGTGTCTTTTACCTGTTGGTCTCGCGAATGAGTCCTTCCAGCTCTTCCCGCAGCGTCGTGATGTTGAGCGGCGCAGCGCATCTGATGCCAAGCCTTGATAAGTTGGTCGCCACAGGACGCTGAAAAGGTCGCTGGAGACGCGCTTTTTCCTTCTCTTGGACCCTGAGACACCTTCACCTCACCCTTTTGGAGTGGAATATCGCGGTAAAGCGCTGTTCCTGTCAGGCAAGACGAGGGTGAAGGCGATTAGTCTAGCTGCTCAGCGTGGCTAGGCAACGTAAAGCCAAGAGTCGTAGATGGTGGTAGTAGCCCGGCTCCGGTGATATTGGGCGGGGCGGCAATGGAGAGTCGCAGCCCCGGGAGTCGGACGAAGACCTGCTTCTTTGAATGAGGGACGCAGAGTCGAGAGCAGTTTGCTTTCATGGCGGCGTGTTGGGAGGTCGAGTGTGGTGTGGCTGAAAAAGGGCTAGCGCAGGTGTGGACGGATATGTCAGATGACCCATCGATTCTTCGGCTCGTGGAGCGAGTGTGTGTGAGAAAGACTGAGTGTGTGCAGGACAAAGTTAAGGCGACACCGTGCATGCGTTCGCAGCGCGATTGCTAATGCACGCTATGCAATTGCCTAGATAGGCTGCTCTTGCGCCATCTTGGTCCTGCGCCGCACACAGTAACAAGATTACCCATGGCTTCCATGCCTATGCAGTTAGCGTGCGTGGGCGCGAGGTACGCACTTTGTTTCCCCAGCCCGCGCTGCAGAGGCTACATACAGTCCGTCGCCGTAGCCCGCCCCCTTCACCCTTCTCGCCGTGTCTAAACTGTACTGCCGTCAGTAGGCACTCAACAAACACTCGGCCGCGTGCCAGAATCCCTCCCCCTCGGCTCCGACGCGCGTTCAACAACGCCAGACGCCTGCAACACCGTCTCTCGTGCCGCCTACCATGGTCACATGGTCGCTGATATATGCGGGGATGATGCCGACAAAGCGCCGCCATGTCTCCTCGCTACACATAGCGACACTGCCTCGAAAAAAAAGACCAGGTATTCCGAGTCATCAACTATTGCCTCGTAACACGTACAGTGCGAATGACCTCGCGGGTGGGGGCGGAGCGGTGGGGAAGGTGCCCAGTGCAACCACTCTCAGCAACATGGCAGTTGCTACTTGTCTATCTATGCCAACCAAACGCCACCCATGCAGCCAGTCGTATATGCCCATGCCCATGCCCATGCCCCTGCCAGTCCCATAATAACTAGTAATACGTACCCTCAGCATGCAAAACAGTCATTCTTCCTATACAACACCCATCACTCCACAAGCGCCAAGCCAATCTTCCCTCAGCACCACGTAAACACCGGATTCTTACCCTTGACCATTTCCAGCCGTTCCACAATCACTTTTTTCCGGTTCCCTTCCATGTCTTCGTTGGCCGCATACCCCAAGTCGCCGTCATCGTCAAACCCGTAATCGTCAAAGTCCCGTCCATGCGTAAGAGAAAATCGCCGCTGGTGGTGATGCGTATCGCGGACATGCCGACGAGGCGTATCATAGCTCATCCGCGACTGGTTCGTCGGTCGCCCGTTCGTGTGCTTGCCCGCAGTTCGTGAGTTTGAGTGCCTCTCGTTCACCGTTGCCGAAGATTGAGGGCGGCCATCACTTCGGTGTACGTCGAGCGACGAGCTACCACGCGCGAGGTTGAAGCGGTTCTCGAGTGCCGTTTCCAGAGGAGGCGAATTCATAACAAGGTCTTGCGGCGGCTTCGGTGGCGGTGTCGACACAGCCGTGATATCCATCTCCTCATGCTCCTCCTCGAGCCTCGCAGGCTTGCCCGATTGGCGTCTCCGCATCTCGGCCGACGGTGCCCTCAGTGGAACGGCAATCGGTATCTCCACAATATCATCCCATACGCATACGCGAGCCCTCCGTGTGAGCTCAAGCGGCCCCAGGTCGGGCGTCTTCAGTGTTTCCACTACATTCCACGCCTGTCCCTTCATGACTGCAATCTGTTTGGCGTACATGCGCTCCTTGAAGTCGGCGTCTTGCGAAAAGCACTTTCGGAGCGCCGACTGAGTGTCGCTCCACCACTGTTTCGAAGTGAGAAGAGGCAAAAAGTGTCGCCGCGTCGCTTCAGAGAACGGCTGCCCAATGAGCGAAACTGGTAGAAAGAGCCAGCCAAATGGATAACTGCGCCACTGTGATTGCTATGTCAGCTCGCTTCATCATGACAATCAGACAGTACTTACGGCATCCGGATGCTTCCAGGGCCATGACAGACTATTGTCAATAGCACCAATTGAGACGGTAGGTGTTGGTCCATTCGGTTTAGGAGTATTAGACCGACTGGCCGCACTCATAGGCTCCCTTCGGCCGTATGGATCGGCTGCTTCCATCGAATGCCTCGTGTAGTCGCTTGGCTGGTGATCCTCGTCATCCACGTTTTCATCGAGCTTGGGTGGTTCTGCGACAATCGTGGCTTGCTGTGTCTTTTGATCAATTTTTATCATCCAATTGTCCAGTCCTCTATCCGTGTTTCGCATAATATAGTCTAATATGACAAGCTTCTCGAGTTGCTCTCGGAAAGACTGTTGTAGGGCTGGGGTCCAAAAGCCCCTTCGTTGATTGTGCTGTCCCACCATGCCCACTTGCTCCTCTTCATCTTCGCCGTCGGATTGTGCTCCACTTGGTCGGCAGTCTTCTGCCCATCTCCGCTTCTTCTTCCTTCCGGCCCTGTCCCCGCTGTATCCTGTATTATGCTGGTCGGGCCAGGGATTCTCCTTGAGGAAGATGTTTGCATCCTTGAAACCCTTCAAAAAAACTTGGAAACTGCCCAGCTTCTCAGGAAATGGCTTTTTCTTTCTGTAATATGCTCTTCTATCCCAAAAGTCATAATGAAACGACTTGGATGAGAGGCCAACGACATCGGTATAAGGGACAAGGTTCGTACGTAATTGGGTATCAAGCACGTAGGCCGCAGCTTCAGAGATATAGCTGAGGTTGGGAATGAGACACGCGCGGCCAAAAAAGAACGGAAACAGATTGCGGTGTATCCATTTTGTCCATTTTGGATTCCGTGACGCATAGGGCTCTTCATCCTTGGGCTTGAAGACCCCCACTACCTTGCCCTGAGTGTTGCGCGCAAAGTAGCTACCCGAACTGCCCTGTGTAATGAGCTTCGGGTGCATGCCCTTGTCAATCGCCATCCTAACACTCTCCACAATGTCGTCGAATTCGAGCTTCGTCATGCGGTCGGATGAAACGTCATATTCAAACGTGAGGGACTCGGCTGTCGCTGGTCGTACCCAGTCCGGGGCCTGGAATACAGAGTGGTGTATCTCGAGGGGTTCGTCCTCGGCCGAATCCTGCCCCTTCCTCATCTTGAACTTTTGTGCTATTTCGTCGGCCCATCGCTCGAACCGCGCGTTGATGGCCTTGATGTCAACTCCCGAGTTGGACCGCTGCCGCCGTCCAGAAGGGGTTCTTTTGAAATTAGGTGAGCTGGGACCAGACCCATTCATGCGCATGCCTGAATTCCGCTGCGGCTGTATAGGGGCGAACTGCGCATTGGACAGCAAGTTCTGGTGGTGGTCACCCTCGAAATCGCTGCCGGAATCCTCCTCTTCTTCAGCTTGTGCTATTCGGGCATAGCCCGAGGTCGGCGGCCGTTTTGACTTCGGCATTGTGAGACCGGGAAAGCGAAAGACTTGGGGGTCAGTTGTGTTCTCGTGTCCTCTGGTGAGTTGCCTGCATTTGTGACGGAATGACGACGGAGCTACTGCATGGGGTTGTTGCCGCTAGCGCCCGCTGTGTCCTAGCTCGCCCCCACAGTGGACCATCACATGCAAGGGAGCTGGAGCCCATGGTTGACACTTTTCTAGATCAGTTGCTGGAATCAACGATGCATTGTAGGGTGAAATGCTCTATGTGCGCATCACCCAGACGGGTCTAGCAGCTCGACAATCTTCTTGTAATTCAGAAAGTGTCATCAAGATCCATCTGCCTTCTCACTACACTAGGGCTGTCCTCATCCATGCCTCCAGTTGTGTCCGTTATGTCTCCTCCAGCAGTCATCAATAAATCGTCTACAATTCGCTTGCTGGCTTCTCGAGCTGTGTTCATGTCAGCTGAATGTATCTGCTAACAATATTACTGGACTTACCTGGAGTTTGGAGGAGCCTGCTCGGTGGAATGTGGAACTGCATCGTCTTTGGCGGACTGAAGATTTCAATCTCGTCTTCTTCGTCGCTATTGTCGAACAAGGCCCCGTGGGTCCTCTGGATGCTCATTGGATTCTTGCCTTTTCCAGGTGTCTGGACACTCACTCCAGGCGTTCGTGGCGTCTTCAGGGGAGAGAAGATGTCTGCACGCAGTTGTGGCGCAGGAGACGACGCCGGTGACGAGTCCTCGGTCCACGCAGGCAGCTTCGAGGTAACGCTCCGAGGCGTGGGCGCACCGCGCTGCCCAATGCGAGGTGTAAAAGCACCTGTGGGCTTGTACTTCCGTGGGCTGATGATGGGTGTAGCTTTTATACGATATGTCTTGTCAAGAACGCGGAATAATACCGGATCTTGGTTGTATGATTGCTGTTTTGTCGCCGTGTGTTCGATAAAAGGTGAAGAGTCAAAGCCGCTCATATCTGGCAGTGACTGTCCCTTGCCAGGGGTCACTGGTTCCAACTTGGGGGTTTTGGTGCCAGCCAGGTTGGGTTGGAATTCAGCCCTGAGTGCCTCATAGGGCGAAGACAGCGAGGCAAACTGCGGCTCGTCCTCACCGTCGCTCATATCGCCTTCCATTTGCATAGTTTTCTTATCCGATTGGGGAGCACGTGGAGTGCTGTGGCCGAGCGAAGGCGAGTCAAAAGATATGGTCGATTCTGGCTCCTCTCCTTCAGTGGACCGTGGTCGCGGCGGCGTCTTTGTTGCCCCTGTCATGGTCTCGCCATCTTCTTCTAACGTCTCGTCTTCGTACGTATGCGATTGTTCTGTTTCCTCGTGCACAGCTGATTCATCCTGATCCTCCGGTTCGTACCCAGTAAGCGCAACGTCGGCGCTGGCCTCGAAGAACTTTTTCCAGAACATGGACCCTTCACCCACAGCCTCTGAATGTTTCGCATATTGTTGTACTATTGGCAGAATGTCGGCGGTAACTATGCGGTGCGCGCGACTGAAGTTTTGGTCGATTTCTGCGCCTGTTAGTAGTGTCAGTGGGGTACGTGATGGGTGTTTACCTTGCAGTGTAAGGGTAATGGACTGCTCCAGCTTCTCCAACTCTTCTGTGAGGGACAGATTGCGCTGCGGCGCCATGCTCTGGCGCGACATATTGCAGATGGTCTTGTAATTGCTGCCTCTCGCGTTCTGTTGTTGCTACTGTCCGGTGTTTCGCAACAACAAAGAACCAAAGCAAGTCGGCTTGGCATCCCCGAAGTTCCCCGCACCTTATGCCTTCAGCAGCGACGCCCTAGCTCCACGGGCATACACACGTCGTCCTGCCGCTTAGCTTCCATGCATGAGAGACAATCAAATACTCAAGCTCCAAATAGCGAATGCGGAACCGCGCCGCTGCCCTCGTGACTACCATGCAGAATTCGTTGAGACGTCATACCCGGATGAAGGAACACTTGCTTCCCCTCACTCAGGCGGCACGACGCTACAAGGGGTCGATACATGCACTATCAATGCTTCGGGTGACCGGGTAGTCCACATCCAGTTTCCCGTTTCTGGGGTGCGGAGAAACATGCTACATCAAGTACATTCAAATATGATCCGCTGGATCCTCGATCGGCTGGCCTGGACACCTTCTTTGTTCTTCAATTGATCTTATACTGACCCCACAATTTGAATATTTGTGCATTTCATATAGATTGCAATTACAGAAAATCGTCATGTCTGCTCGTCTACCCCTACGGCATGCCTCACTAAACCTCACGACTCTTCCTCGAATCACAAGTCAAGTCTCTCGGTGGACACGCAACTATGCCGTTGTGTCAAACGAAAAAAGAACAGCAATTGTTACAGGCTCTGCACGTGGAATGTGAGGCGTGTTTCACGTTCCCATGGAGTTCATTGAGTCCGACTGACCCTAACAGCGGCAAAGCCATTGCTCTAAGACTTGCCAATGACGGATACGATGTGTGTATCAACGACATCGGAGCAAACAAATCCGAGGCCGAGCAGGTTGCCAGACAGGTCCAGGATATAGGCCGCAAGTCCTTCGTGTACACTGCCGATGTGTCAAACCTGAGTGAGGTCCAATCCTTGGTGCAAGCAGCTGTCTCTGAGTTGGGACCCCTCAACACAATGGTAGCGAATGCAGGTATTGCCCAAGTGAAAGCATTACTCGACCTGGAAGAGCAGGATTTGAAGCGCATGTTTGAAGTGAATGGTGCGTCTTCTACTGGACTCGCTCAGAGTTCGTGTTAACCAGCTGTAGTGTATGGTGTATACAACTGTTATTCGGCTGCCGCCAAACAGATGATTTCCCAAGGAACCCCTGGCAAAATTCTCGGTGCAGCGTCGATAGTGGCGTTTAAACCATTTCCTCTTCTCTCTCACTACAGCGCCTCCAAATGGGCAGTCCGCGGTCTCACCCAGGCGTTCGCCATGGAGATGGCACAGCATAAAATCACTGTCAATGCGTACGCACCGGGTATTGTGGGCACTGCCATGTGGGATCTGATTGATGAGAAACTTGGCGAGAGGACGGGAGCAAAGAAGGGTGCGACAATCAAGAAGTTCACGGAAGATTTGATAGCGCTGAAAAGGACCAGTGTGCCTGAAGATGTCAGTAGCACGGTAAGTTTTCTGTGCAGCAAGGACAGTGACTACATGACGGGGCAAACTATCGTAATTGATGGAGGCATCATTTTCACCTAGGCAAGCTCACCACTACGCGTCAGAGATTATTGTGTTTATGGATAGAGAACTGTCGTCGTGTCGAGATTTTGACGCTGTGTCTGCTTACCAAAACTTCTTCTGATGTGACATTTCTCCCACTCATGCACACAATATGCATCGGGTATTAAAGCTCAGACATGCCACCTATGTGCAATTGTTCGTTGTTTGATTGCTCATACCAAACGATTTCCGCCTATAAAAACAGATTCTTGCACCATCTCTGTATTCCCTATGCTGTGTTGACACTTGCAAACGTTCGCTGGCTTACTACGGATCAGCTAACGGCCAAATGCCGTCGAACCATAAGAAGCAGAAAGTAAAGCCATGTCTTGAAAGTATTCCATCACTCTCAACCCTGAAGAGAAGATTTTTTAAGCCATACCAACTACATCACAATGGACACTCAAAGCACGCCCGACAAGGATAGTGCTTACCCTCCTGCAACATCAGTCCGGGACATCTCTCCTTCATCCAGCACGAATGAATTCTACGATGATTGCTGTGAGCTCGATGGAGCGTATTTGCAAGCATTTGTAGAACACAGGCGCCTCAGGGAAGAGCGCCATCAAGAAGAAGTTGAAGAAGTGCAAGAGGACGAAGGCGAGAAGTCGCCCCAAATTCACATTGAATACATCCCAGACGTCGAATATTCGGCTGATTTTTCTATTCCTTCGCGACAAGAAGAGCCATCCTCACACATCACTGATACAGGTGCGTATCGCGACCAGGTTGATGTACCAATGCATCAGCAACGTTCAACGCAGCCGAGGCGCTTCGTCGTTCCCCCAGCCCAAACACGAATTGTCCAAGGAATGATGTGTGTAAATTATACCCCAGATCGAAAACTTCAGATGTCTTCCGTTCCTCATCAGCTGCAGCAAAGGTACTAGGCTCGATACCCGCTTGCACGCTGCATTTGTGCTCCGTGTGATAGCGCCTCCAGACCAGAGAATTCCCACAATGCACATGTACTACGCCACTTTCCACGCGAGACGCATAGAACAGCGAGACATTCCGATGTGCTCCCGTGTTGTGGTGGTGTGACTGACGGGTACTTTCGGCGCGGGTATAGTGGTGGTGCTGAGCGGATGGATAGTAGGATTGGTAGAGGAGCCCAAGAGGCAGATGTGTTTTTTGAGTGTGCGCATGTGTTTAATGCGATGCTGAAAATCGAAACAGATATTGTGGCGTTGAGGAAGGCATTGGAGAAATTGTTGTTGGAGAGGTTTGGAGGCATGGGGTAGCGGTTCGAGTGGGATCATGGATTGGCGGTACGTTTGCTGTTGTGTGAATCATCTTCGACTGCTTGTTGATCGTTTTCTATGAGCATTTGCAATATGACGTTTGAGTGAACAGCACACATGCATGTGTCATGACAGCGTAGCCACGCTGAACATCATTGAACACTACTACACTCCGTCAGCGAATGGTTGATATATCGAAGCCCTTCTCTAAGGTCTACTAGTCAAGTTCCCATCACTTACTATATCCTGTACTCAACCAGTCATGTTTTCACATCAGCGATTCCATACATCATCATCTCATCAGCCTCATCAACTCTTACCATGCCGATCACAGTATTCCAAGCGCACATCTTCAAGGCGTCCTACGCATCAAGCTGGGGAATGGGTGTATTTGGTTGACCAGCTTATCAATGAGATGCGGACCATGACAGATGATATGAGGAGGAGAAGGGCATTGTGGCAACAGGAGAGGGAGGAGCACAATGCTGCGATGAAACAAGCGAAGGAGGTTAAGGATACGACTTGAAATAGTTCAGAATAAACTTTTAAAGAGCTTCAAATCTCCCAAACGCAAATCTAAGATCAGACAGTAGTGTAGGGAATGGCCAGAAACATTTCATCCCAAGAGGAGGCATGATGTAGACTCGGTAGCAAGTGAGTCACCTGTGTATAAGAAATCCATTGATGATAATGTGTCATTGAGATGGATCTATTGGCCTGATTAACCTCGGAAATGGCTGGATGATATCCGAGTGGAAAACGACAGGATTACGCCCAAGAAGGGTATTTCCGTTGCGACTGATACAATAGCCGGCCGTGCTTGCGATCTGTGATATGACTGGAGTCTTTGCTAACCGAAATTGCAAGATGGGTATGTATGGCAGCAGGCTGAAGTGGCTAGCCTGATCAAGCTACTGTCGTTTCGTGGTGCACCGAACATGGTGGAGCCCATCTTTTCAGATACCCGTAAGGTCAGTCCACTTAGAAGTAGCAGCTTCACTGCCTCAGGAAAGTGCTTAACAACACAAGAGTGGTTCGGTGCTTGAGCACATAGTAATGTATGCTACATGATAACGTATAGCCCAAGAGGATGTTCGGATATGTATATCGATATATAAATAGGAGTTCAAGTTCAGAGCAATCATCCAGGAGACAGTACGTAAGAAGCCCTACTTGAGTTAGTGTATATTACGTACTAGATGGTCACGTGGCAGTTCACCTGCGCCCTTGTCAACGCCCTACCGGGAATAAGCCGGAAACGGCTCGGATAAGTCATCTTGGCGGTGACTCGAAGATGCTGCTGGGGGTATATATATCGTCGAGGTAGTTTGTCTTTTGAGCTTCACGCGTCGCACAAAACCATCGACGCGTCGGAGTTGAATAGTGCCAGTCAAATGTTGAAAATGACCGTCTGCGCATCGGCCAAAGACACTTGATCTTCAAACAGACAACATTGGCCTTGGAGGGGTTCGTAGGGTTCACAAAACAGTGAGGTCAGAGGTAAGAAGAGGTGGTGCACGTGACGTGATCCTACCCAATCAGCCTAAGCAGCACCTGCCGCCCGCGGCCGTGGTGCGCCTCCAATATCGAACTCCCAATGGGATGAGCAGCACTTGCATCTTTGTCATCAGCACCACTCCCGGCCGAGCGGCAGCGTCGAGCTTCTCCGGTCGACGCAGAAGCAAGCAACTATCCTCAACATCACATCCAACGTTGCAGACAGTCAGTAAAAGGTAAGATTACTTTTCATTCATGCTTGGTGCACAGAGAGTGCATATATACACAGTTTCTTGCTATCTCATCCTCCATCAACTGAGCGAATTGGATTCGAAGCAGACTACCTAACATCGCGGGTATTTTAGGCAGGGAAAACAGGAAAGTTGTTCATATACAACAAGTTACAAACAAATCGTTGCTCGACACACTCCAAGCCACTTAAGTGGTATAGAAGAAGTCGGGTCGCATATCACCCAGCTCCGCGATCTCGTCCTCGCTCTTGCCTTCGACCCAGTGGTCGCGCTTGCCTTGCTTCCTGAGCTTGTTCTCACGCTTCAATGCGAGGTGCATGAACAGAGTTCCACCGAAAAGGAACAAGGCCATGTAAGCAAGAACGATACCGTGACCAGTGCGGTAGTGCGGCTTCTCCTTTGGATCGTAGATGTTGGAAGATACGACACCGTTCATGTTTCCCCAGCCAACCACGACACCGACCATGACACCACGCTTGAGCGAACCCTCAACATTGTTGGAAGCCCACGTCAGTGTGTTGGAGACCGTAGGGTAGATGCCCATGGCGCCAAGGAAAGTTCCGGCATACTGAATGTTTGGTTTCGTGGTGGCGAGCAGCATGGCAAAACCGACGCATCCGATGGCGGATACTACCATATTGCAGATACCACGCTTCTTGGTCTTGTCGGCGACATATCCAATCAAGACGGTTACAGCGGCAGCGACGGCATAGGGTGGGACAGACAAAAGCTGGGCCTGGGTGCCCTTGTGACCCATACCAAGAAGAATCGTGGGCAGGAACAGGGAGAAGCAGTACAAGGGGCAGAGGCAGCCCATGTAGATGACGGCATATCCCCATGTCTTCCAGTCCTTAAGGGCCGCGTAAACGTCTCGGCGGTCGATGCCACCGACCTTGGCACGAGCTTGTCCATCGAGTTTAAGCCGACGTACAGCCCGGAGCTTCTCGTCGGGGGTGAGGAAACTAGCTGTGTCGGGAAAGTTGAACACCATCCACCAACAGAAGATGCCGACGAAAACAGTCATTAGACCCTCAATGATGACTGTACATGTCAGCAATAGCCTTTCAGTTCAGACATGATGAAACTCACAGATCCAACGCCATCCTTCGTAACCACCAACGCCATCCATTTGAGTAATGCCGCCGCAAGAAGACCGCCAAACGATCCAGCAAGCGCAGCAGCGGAAAAGAAGAGGGCTGCACGCATGCCCAACTCCTGGCGCTTGTACCAGCACCTACATCGGAAATTAGCTTGTTGCCTTGATGAAAATAAAGCATTCATCTTACGAGAGGTAGTAGTTAACTCCAGGAAACAGTCCAGCTTCAGCGATACCAAGGAAAAATCGAGCAGCTAGCAGACCAGCCCTGTTGTGAACCACACCCATAAGTGTCATGATGGCACCCCACGCGAGGATGATGACGGTGAAGAAAACACGGGGAGACCATTTCTTGATGGCAATGTTGGTGAGCGGCTCGAAACCAGCATAAGAAATGAAAAAGATTGTCAGGGCAAGATTGTAGTCACGGCCCCCCATGCGAAGATCGGGCTCGATGTTGGCGGCACGAGCATTACCAATGTTCGTGCGGTCCAGAAAAGAAAGCAGATACAGGAGCGACAGCCACGGGATCAACCACCTGTCCATCTTCCACACCAGGGCTCTGTCCTAATCATAGGTTAGCGTTGAATGACGACCGAGAACATGGGATTCGTACAAGTTTGGCGCGCTCCTCATCGCTCTTGCCTGCGTCTGGATCTGGGTAATCTTCGAGGTCGCCAGGAGTGCTAGTCTGAGAGCTGTTGACATCATTGGTGTAGACGTCTTGACCCTTCTCGTTGGCCTCAAGGGCTTTGGAATCTGGGGTGGCCGCCATGTTGCCTTTTCCTTTGTCACAGAGGGATAGAAGCACAAGAGACTGAAGGGGACCCAGGCGAAAGAGGCAGACAAGGAACTATATGTACCCGGGCTCGCACACACCGTGTGTGTGTGCCTCGAAACGAGATAGGCTTTTTGCAAGGGTGGACGCGACCGGGTTGGCTAATGGCCCCGGGACCCCATGGGGCGGTTTGATGGGACGTGAGAGTGGATCTCGCTGGCCCATCAATGCCTGCGTCCAACTGTGGCGGGTGGTGGGTATGGGTGCCTAAGAGGGAATGACGCGATGATCGCAACGCAGCTTTGCTTAGCGGCACGGTAGCCGGCTGCGACATTTGGATGTCTCTACAGATATCAAATCTGTCGTGCTAACACCCGTCGGCACACCGCCTAGCCACCATGATCCTCTCCGCCGATCCAATCGCGCCGTCGCTCTCCGCAACGAACACAACAGCTGCCCTAAGATTAAGTTTCAGCCTCGCATTTACACTCCATCCCTCGTGGAGCGCGGACCGGTAGCCATGCGGGCCTTTGCAAAGGAATTATCCCGGCAGAGCCCTTCCTAGCTCTCGGGCCAAGACCGTGTATTAGGCACTGTTTGCGTTCCAGAACTACCAGGAAGTGCACTAAATGAAGCTCTCGGCGCTACCAGGATATCCATTCGACTGCTTGGACAAGCGCCACCCAAGACCTTGGCAAAGCGCCCATTCAACATAGAACCGCGGGTACGGAGTCGGCTGCAGGGTACCGTCTTTCAGCCGGCAGGGCGAAGCTTTGGCAAAGAAATTGTCCCGCAATGAAAGTTACACCGTCTTGGAAACCGCCAAAAACACTCGATATACATCCGTGTCGCTGTTGTGTTGAGCTCCGACGAGGCCCACAGCTGGCGGGCACCGCTCTCGGATCTGGGGTCGCGGGGGAGGCTTGGCAATGCCAGCCTAGACAATGGACTTGGCTAGGGCGTCCCCGCTTCCAAGGCGTCGTTTGTCGTTATCAAAACCGATTCCGGCTGCCGTTACTGGGGTAAAGCTTACGAAAAGTCAGACTGGTGCGTCGGGTAAATGGAACATTTGTCCTGTGCAATTCGATAGGAGCATCGGCATCCTACCACGTCAGCGGAACAAGGGAAGCTATTGTTACGGCTGTGCACGACCGCCGTAAGTAGCTGGGATATTGGCCTGCAGCTACTGCACGCAACAGCGTCTGAACCTGGGCCACGGTATCGGAGCAAACGACGTCTCGACGTAACAGTGCACTAGAAGTTGAGCCATCTGCATCTGGTCAACATGCGTTATCGCAGCTAACAACCGCAGCCGTACCCATTGTCTTGTCAGTCGGACCTTCACCTTAGCATGCACACCATAAGCCGATCAGCCATGTGCTTGTCGCGTGGCCAGCAACAAGCTTTCTAAGGGGATCAGCAAACATCAGCCCGACCCCATGGCCTGTTTGCCAATCGTTTGACGCCAACATCTCGATTGCTGACACACTGCGCCGTCGTATACTGTGGATGTGCTGCTATGGAGCGCTTGTATGCATGTCAGAGGCGTAGGCCAATAGTAGCGTATTCAATAGCTTCGCTGGATGCCGCAAAATCATCGCAAACGGGACGTGCACTTACCTTCTCGTGAGGTAGAAATTAGCAGCCTCCCTGGCCACCCTACGCCGCAATAACGCAGGATATTATTAGAGTACACTGACGCCTCAACAGGCAAAATTATGCATGCAACAAGATAGACAGCAGGCTCTAATGCATGGATTCATTATTCGTTCACTTCGCAAAATGCATCCAGAATCAGGGTCTGCGTTAGACCCTAGTATTTCATTTATCCATTTACTAGATTGTGGTATGCGCGATCTAAGCACAAACGTCCAACCTCGCTACCGAAGGATCATGATCGCTGACCTGCGAATCAAAGTCTGGCCACGAATTAACGTGTATGTGTTCGAATTCCGCCCTGCTCTTCTTGGCAAGCGCCGGCGATACAAACATGTGGTCGAGCTCTTGAGCGTTCATGTCGAAGAGATAGGTGTATCGCTCGACATCATCGGTTCTAACGACTGCATCGAGGTCCTTAAGGCCTGAAATACTCATAAACTCTTCGAGAGGCTGTACAAAGGCGAACTCATTGAAATCGCCTGCAGACACGACTCGAGCATTCTTGTCTTGTGTAAGGATTTCCTGCTTCCGTCAGAACCGTTCTCGCTTCGCGTTTAGATTGAATTGCCAGGGGCAAGCAGAGAAGCGCGTTTCTTTTCTTGCATGGATGGCATTGTTGGAACCAACAAGGGGCAAGGTGGCAAGGAGCGGCAGCCACGACCCTGTTCGTACAATGCACAGGGCGATCATCCCAAAACGTACCTTAATGAAGTTTGCGGTAATACGCGATTGTTCAAGACGATCAGCTGAAGTACAGGGTTAGCAACTGTCACAGAAGTTATCTATTTCTGATGAACTTACCAACGCCACCATTTACTGGCGGTCTCGCATCACCGTGGATACTGCTGCTTCCGCCCTTGGATCCAAAGTGCACATTGACGGTGAAGAATGTGTTCTGCTTCTTCCCAACACTCTTTTCAACAACCTCCCACTGCGCGACCAATGGCTTTCGGCTGTTCTTCCAAGCAGGGTTCTCGGGTTCGATGCGACCCGGGTTGAATTTGAGGGCAGGTCCTGCAACTACCGCTGTTGCGTCGAGCGAACTGCCCGGGTTCGGCTTGTAGAGACGGAGAACATTGGGCTTGTACAGATACGCAACACGGATGTTACCACCTGGTTGACCACCGTCCTGGTCGTCAACGGGCACAATCTCGGTGAAAGAATAGTTCGGCCCTCCAGCAGCGGCGATGGCGGCACTCAGTGTGGTCAATGTGAGATTCCCAGACACAACTATACGAGAGTCAGTATCACAGCTAAACCAGTGGCTATGCAATGTGCGACGTGAGACAAACTATTCGTCTTTTGACACCTACACAGCACGGAAATCAAAGCAGATAAGATAGATATTCTGCAAACATGCTGGGGACTTACCATTGTCATTGGTTGGACCATTGTCATCCTGGACCTCCTGTACAAAGATGATGTCGGGGCTGTTCATGTAGTTGACAATGTGCTTGGCCAAATCCGGGTGGTGAGTGGAGTTTGGTGCGAGATTTTCGACGTTGTACGCACCAACCGTTATAGCATCGCATTTTCCGCTGGACTTGAGCTTGGAAGGCGATGGAAGCGCAGGTACCTGGCTCTTGGTCACCTTTATGGCTGTCGTCGGTAGGATGCGGTAGAAGCCGAAAGCGTAGCTAACAACACCAGTGATTTCCTCCACTGAATCACCCATTTTGGTGTTCTTAGGGTTCTTGGTTCCGTCAAGAGGAGTACCGATGACAATAGCCTCTGGATTGGCATCTTTATCCGTAATGGTGAGTCCACCACGGCCGTTTCGTCCAGATACTTTCCAATCGCCCGCAACCCAGGTGTCGCCAAACTGGTTTGGCTTTGTAAGTGCAGTTGGCTTCTTGACCGTAACCAACTCGCCCATTAGGCTTTCCCAGAAATCAAGGCCAAATTTCTTCGGCTGGAGTTCGGGGTTGGCCACGCTGATTTGGCTCACATTGTTCGGCACAGCGAAGACGTCGCCACCATCCAGACTACTGTATTGCTTATTTGGGGGGTTTGGCGTATCCTTTCCAATGACTAGAGGTCGCACCTCTGCCCCCGACCTTAGCTTACTCTGCAACACCGGTGATGACAACTGCGTCATAAAGATG
The DNA here is from genome assembly GCA_036172615.1 of Curvularia verruculosa. Classification (NCBI taxonomy): domain Eukaryota; kingdom Fungi; phylum Ascomycota; class Dothideomycetes; order Pleosporales; family Pleosporaceae; genus Curvularia; species Curvularia verruculosa. The sequence goes on along the minus strand of JAWDHC010000117.1, from coordinate 24,848 downwards.
TAATCCTTGTTGGAACGGTATTCGACGACCTTGCCTCCTACGACAATTGTATCACCAACTGTCAGATTGGCGCCGAATGTGCGACCAAAAACGTATAGTGACTCGGATGTGCGCTCATCGCGATCGGGCGTGGTGGAGCGCAACCAAAGACCATCGGGGCCTTTCGCGGTAATTATACCAGAAACGTTGGAGACGGTTTGGTCTCTGTAAGGTGAGATGAACTTCGCGCCGTTAATCTCCGCAATGGTAAGAGCTGTAGATGTAGCGACAGACGCCGACAAGGCGAGAAGGCGTGTCAAAGGCGCCATTGCAACAGTAAAGAGTACGCGAGCACCGTTCTAAGCGAACGACACAAGCCAAAAGAGAGAGAAAAAGAGTGTAAAAGGCCCTGGGTCTTGACGCACTTGAATCCTAGATTACGACCCTGTCTTACTTAAATATACTTTTGTTCCGTTTCCATGCCCGTTTTTTCTCTAAACTAGTATTTACTAACATCACGCAACCCGCGTCCTAGGGACCCGGTCCAATTTCCACGATGAACAAGTGCCACCGCCCCTAGTCCGTGAATCTCAAGTGTACCTATCACACAACGTCAAACCTACGACCCGCCCTGTGTCGGGCACGCCGCGCGAAGACAAACTCGTTCCCCTTGGCCAAACCGTTCTCAGCTTTGCTCAAGCTTTTTGCCTCTCTATAGACATACTATGTTTGGCCAGCACGACACCGCCACCCCATGTCGAATAACGCGTGCTGCTATCATGGCATGCTGATTGGCTGAGACCGCTACTGTCTTGGCTCCGAGGCTTTGACCGTTTTCGGAAGGTGCAAGTGGATTGGCGGGCTTGAGGGAGATTGATACCAGAATGATCTCTCTCCCTAGTCCCCTCGGCCATCGCCGCTTACTATTTCCCCCTTCAATCCATCTTTTGGTCCGGGGCACATGGGGTGCGGGAGGATAGGCATGCGTACTAAGTGCGGGAAGCTGGATAGGGGATCTGGCCAATAGAAGGATTGCACGTGCACTGTGGAAAAGGTTACTAAGGTACACGATTTTACTAACTATCTTGCTACGCTTTTTAGGTGTATGTGGCTTAGATTAGCATGAGACAGAATGCTTGATGAGAATTTCCGTGTCCTGCATAGATGCGTCTCGCATTGTTCAGAACCAGCCTCCTACCTATTTGGTCGTAGCGTCTTGATGCAGTTCGCACCACATAACACATGCACGTCTACCACTTACCGCTAAGAGAACAAACATTTTCTAATGTTGATATCGTGAACTTCTCTTGTTATTTTTGTGTTTCATTCAAATCATAGATATCGTACATGGTATACAGTTCCAATCAACATGGTAGAACGTTGTGTTCATTTCACCCAAACAGCCTCTATGCTATTGTTACGGAGTAGACAAACGCTACCCTGTAAAGAATAGTGGGCGCTAGAGCACGTAAAAGACACTATAAGTAGACCCTGTATATCAGCACATCTCTATAGCTCAAGCAATACAATAACTTCTGGCACCCTACAGTCACCTGTCTGGGCCCGGTCCGGCCCGTAACAGCTATGAATAAACCATTATATGATGTCCTCCCAACAACGTCTCTCTGAGTTGAGATATCTCCAGCGAGTGATGTAAGACAAGGCATGTGTATCGATATCTCCTGCAGATCTACTGAAATATAAGGTAGAATGAATATTTTATTCAAATCATCCCTGTAAATAATTCATGAATATCATAGCGGGAATTGATATTCAATATGATAGTTTCCTCGCTGTAGATGAAATACATTCGTTGATGATGATTGATAAAAGCTTTTACAGCCATGAATTGATGCAGAAGATAACATCTAGAACTGACGATTGTAAACCGATAAGGAAATTCCTAGGTGTTAATCATAGCTTTCAAGCGATATTTATAATCAAAATAAATATAAAACAGAACCTTCCTCCCCCGTCCGCCACGTTTCACTACGTATAAAGGACCGATTATGTAGATACGACAACCTAACACCTTCAGCTCGTATTCGTTCCATATCCGGTTTTCCTGGTAATCATTGTTCACAACGACCGTCCCTGTGCCCCACGAGCACAAAAAGAGAACTAGATGGCTTATGCTACGAATACCACCTTGAAGAAACACTTTTCTAATCATAAATGGTAGTATTAAATATAATGCTATATCTACACATAACACTATGTAAAGCGCTCGACATCCGTTTCTTCGTCCCTCTATCCCCTCTCTCTCTACAAGACAAGCAGAGAGAAAGGGCAAAACAGAGAAACCAAAGAAGACGGAGGGTATATGCCTAAAAGTCGCCTGAAGGAAGAAGATGAACAAAAAAGCTGTTTTCCCAAGCCCAAGCCGCCACCCATACCATCCTTATCCGGGTATCAAAGTTTTCCTTGCATAGTCCAACCAAAACCCGAACCTCTAATCACGTTATCGCCACTGACCCCTCCGATGGCCTTGTGGGAAAGAAAAAAAGGAAAAGAAGAATCATCCACAACCTCTTTTACCCTCAAAATGCCACGCCTACAGCCGCAGCCTGACTCCTCCTCATGAAGCTCCTCCGGCTCCACCTATTCGCACCAACGTCCTTGGCCATCATTTCCATACCATGAAGGATATGTGCATTCGGACTCACAGGAGGCTTAAAGTTCATCACCGTGCTACGCGTGCTACGAGCAGTCCAGACCTCTGTTTCGATGGCGATTTCTTTTTCATCGATAAGTTTCAGGGGCGCGGGGACGCGTCTTAGTTTCCTTGGGGGAGACGTAGTAGCGATGCTAGAGACTGGAGAGGCAGAACGCGTGTTCGAGTCTGTGGAGTAGAGAGTTACAGTAGCTGTGTCGTTGCTTTCTTGAGATTCTTGACGCGTGTGTAGTGTACGTGATCCGGATGTTGACGGTCGAGAGGCATGGGTGGGTAGAGCGGGATGTGTCTCACACATGTAAAAGGATGTTGCAGTCTTCGGTGTTGTGGGCTGTGAACTGGAAGCTAGCGAAGAAGTGGAACGCTTGAGCCAAGCGCCCAGACGACCAATGGGGGTTGTTGGCGTAGCAGCAGGTGGTGGTGTGGGAGGGTTAGAATTCAGGGGTCCAGTATATACTCGCATTGGCGGAGCGAGGTTGCCACCCATTGTAGTTCGCCGGGGGCTTGTACCGGGTTCCGGTGTCAATGGGAGCGCCTTGGAGCTTAGTGGTGCTGAAAAGGCAGAGCCAATGTCAGAGAGTGTCTCGGAGCGAACATGCATTCGCATAGAAGGTGCAAGGTAAGGCACATGGTGCGATGGAGAGGGAGGAGGTCGATTAATCAAAGCAGTAGTTTGTGTTTGAGAGCGATATGCGCTCGCGCGGCGCTCCTCGACAATCGTGTTCAGTTCGCGGATGGCGTCATCTACATCGGTTTTCGTGCGGCGAATGCTACCAGGTCGAGAAGGTGCAGTATTTGCACGAGCTCGAGAAGGTGAGGGAAGGCGTGATAGAACACGTGCTGGGGACAATGTGCCAGAAGTGCGTGAACGGCGGATGGAAGGCTTCTCAGGTATCTGATTATCCGATAGAGTTGAGTTCTCAGGCAAGAAAGCCAATGTAGGTGTGGCCATGGTTCCCATAGTAGTTCCTGATAATCTTCTCTCTTGTACACCGGTGCTACGTTCACTCTGTACGCTGCCGCGCCTGGACTGGCTACCGACTGGTTTGCGTTGTATAAGATACGAAGAGGTAGAGGGATCCGAGGAAACAGAACTAGTTCGTGAGTCTCTCACACGGACATGTGCTTCCTTAGGACGCTCGAGTTGGGATGGTAAATTGCTCCAGTACTCTTCGTCACCAAAATCAGGCAACGGAGAGAGATGACCACAGCCATCAGGCAGATATATGGACAGCTCAAGGGGGCGAAAGCTACGACGACGACGGACGGGCATAGACACGTCATCGAGCATAGATGGTAGGTCATCAAGGCCGTTGAAGTGGCGAAAATCGGTTGGACGGCTGATACTTGGCCGGGCCCGCGAGCGACTAGGTCGGGCGAGGGTTGAGATGCTGGCACGAGACGAAGCTCGCGCGGCATATTCGCGACTGTTGGACACCCACTGAGAGACGTGTCGGCTCACCGACTGGCTTGTTGATGGACGTGCATATGTTGGCTCAGCACAGGGCTGGGGCACAGCACGTGGCTGTTCGAAACAGATGTGCATGTCGGTCTCTTCTAATGAATGAACTCGTTAGCATCTTGTTGAATCCATTGAGTAGTTCGAGACCTACCAATGCCCCTCATCTCTTCTCTCTCTTCATCTATGGCATCTTCCTTGGACGCACAGCATCCGAACTTGATGGCCATCCATGCTGATCCCTGCTCTTTCTCTTGCATGTTGATGTACCTCATCATATGTCTCTTTTTTTCTTGCAAGCCAGTGCAACTAATGACCCATTTCCCGAATTAATGAAAGGATGGTTGAGCGAAATCCACGACAACAACAAACAGTAGAGAATGACGCGCCTGGACTGGAGCCGGTCACAACCAAGCAGAAAAAATGGTAGTAAAGAAAATTGAAAACAAAGAAAAAGAAACAGCAGCAGGAGAACACAATAGGACAAAAGGCGCAGGGGAAATAAAAGAAGCTCAACCGTTGACCAAAAATGCGTTGTCCTCTGCTGTGAGTGGTGCTTTGCTCAAAACCTCGTAGGTCCGCCGGGGCCCTCGAGAACAGCAAACCAGTCGCGACTCACAGGACAACAAGACCTTTCATATTATACATTCAGCGTGGCTCCATGCTCTTTAGTTTAGAGGCACCCAATAGCAGCGCATACCCGGCATGGCGATCGTTAATCTCAAATGTTAGTTCGCATGGAGGCTTGCTAGCATCAAGGTACAAGAAAGCGAGACTGTGAAATATGATTGGCTGAGAGAGGCTGATGGTTAAGCGCTCAAGGCATAGCGGGACGAGGTGGCAGCACCGCGTGGGCCAGTGAAGAAGCAATAGCGCTTGCGGACCGAAACTGCGAGCGAGAGCATGGCCAAGGGCGGGCTGGCCTGATGGGGTACGCGCCTTGTTGGCTGGCGTCGCCTTTGAGGTTGCTGCTTCATTTCGGACCTGTCTGAGTATGCGCGCAGGCTTGTCGCAGCTTGAAAGCGCAACGCCAGCGGGCTATTCATGAACGCTGAAACATGCACAGCATAGCGGGCCGTTGGTGTTTGGCATTGAGCTCGCAAGGGCTGCTGCGAATGCTGACGATGAAAGCCATAGTGTTGGGTCAATCGACGAAGCTCCTCTCAACCGGAATCCACCAGTCTCGCGTGTGACTGCCACATTTCCAATGCGCCACTCTACGCTAGGCTCGCTCCCGTCGTGCATGCGTGCTCTGGATTGCTTCTACCGCCAATCCACCTTACAATCACCCATATTAGCCACAATGTTATGGAAACATAATCTCGTCATTGGTGAAAGCCGCCAGCTCTTGAAACACTGGGCCACTCAACACCTCGTTCACCTGTCGAATCAACTTGTAGAATAGCGTTGTTCGGCACATGTGTTTCTTGGCTTGACACTTTGACACTTCACCCTCCAGAAGCGGTTCGGCACTTCCCTCTGGCTCTCAACTAGGCAGTGTCTGCACTGAATTCGGAACAATTTCGTTCACTAATAGGGTTGTAGCGGAAACATGTATGCAGGCTCGAACTTAAAATGCACGTGTCAAGCGATGGTTTGTTAGCATAACAGAAGCTCTAGTATTGTATGGAATTAACATCCTGATGACGCCGCACTCCGTGAATCCACCGCTCAAGGCGTATCGTGTACACCGAAATTATCATCGGGTATAAAACAAACAGGGAACCTAATAAAGTCGATAATAAAAAAGAGCTTTCGCCATGTTCAGATGCAGCATAGAATTGAAACAAGGTCGACTGGCATGTGCGTCATCAATTCTGACTCCAAGCATTCCGCTCATCTCGGAAACTACCATATGATGGACTGAGTCGGTCCTCGCCGTCTTCATTGTCGTCGCTGATGTCGCGTGTTTCCCAGTGATTGGCTTCACTCGTGACGTGGGGCTTGATGTCTTGCTTTCGCTGCTGCTCCTCACTCTGTCCTCCAACCGCGAATGGGTAGTTGAGATTATGCTCAGATTCGGGGTTGTGTGCCTCGGGCTCATCAGGGTTGAATCCTTCACGGACCTCTTCGGTTTCACCCTCTTTGGGGTACGTGTGCCTGCAACAAACATTAGTCATTTGCCCCACGTGCGCCTCAGCTATAGACCTACACAAAGTGTTTTGCAGGGACTTCGTTCCATCCCGGACCGCCTTCCTTGCGAGCACGTACACGCTCAACCTCTTCGGCCTGGCGGTCTTCCACAACCAAGTCTACAAGTTGACTCTTATCAGACTTTGCAGAGCTAGAGGAAGAAGACTTTTGGCGCAGGAGGTTACCGAACGGGGCATGCGATTCGGAATGAGGCGACTTTGAACGCGAAGATTCACCATTGCTCGACCCCCGGCGCTGCTTGCCCTTGTCCACAGACTCTTGGATACCCTTGATTTGGCTTTTACGCCTTCGTTTATGGTCCTTAGTGGGTTGTAGCAGGTTGCGGTTGGTCGATGCAGTTAGTATATTCGGGTTAGCATACAGGCGCTGTTCGCGCGAGGGGCGATGCGCTTCGATGACGGGGTACTGTGTCCAAGTCAGCCAATGTGCAACGTCCCCAATACTGTCCACTTACATTCCAGTCTCCAAACTCTAGCTCACGCGCATTTCCATATAGCCGCTCCTCCTCAGCGTCAAGTTCGGGCTCCTCAACAACATCAGGTGTGCCATACTTGGCACCCTCACCATTGAGGGCTTTGTGCGGTCCAGGGCTCATTGCTCGGGCGCGGCTCGACATAACCTTACTTAGTAGAGGCTCACGCTCTGAACCCTGTCCGGGCTTCGGAATCCAGTACTTGCCCTTGCCTCCTCGTTCGAATCTCATTCCTTCTGCCATGCGAGCCGCTCGTGATGACGATTCCTCGTGAGCAAGCACATTGTCACGTGCATCAAAGTATCGATACTCGTAATGCTTGCCGGCAAAAGTCTCCTTGGTGTCCTGGATAAGATCAAGAGGGCCAAAAGCATCACGTAGTGCATACTTGACAGGTAACCTTGCAGCAGAGATAGTTGCGTCGGCATAGTCATGCCACGAGAAAGCGTACCAGTGAGCAAGTGCAAAGAGAGGCATCTCAAAGCAGATGAGGGCATCCTGAATGGCAGCAGCTAGATTGTCAGGAGTGTAGCCAGCAACGTCATCAGGTATGGCACCTAGGAACACGAGGATCGAAAGGAAGAATCCTTGCCAGTAAGAAGCAAAAATAATGCCCTTGATACACAAGAACTTTGGCATGGGACGGAAGGGCTTCAGGTCGTCGGACATGCACACCCAGAACATGGCGAGGGCGTACAGACTGATTGTAATGCTGACATTGTAGATGATACCGCTCCAAAAGTAGCCCGACGTTAAGCCAATGTAACCTTCCTTGTATGTTCCCGTGGCTTTCATAATGATGGTGGCCACGGCAAGCAGTGGCTTAACCCATGTGTATTGGAGGATACCCCGTTTGATTGCGAGGAATGTATGCGGGTCGGAGATGTCGATTTTGGAGCAGAACAGGTTCAAAGGCCACAGGTGGGAGACCGGGGGTCGGCCGGTCATAAGAATGATAAGAGCACGTTCGCCTCCAATGAAGTTGATAAGCAGTTGGAGGAAGGTATAGATAGTAAAGGCCTGAACTAGTCAGTTGGTGTCAACCAAGGCAATATTGTTGCCGGTACCTCATAAACGTCTCTGAAGGGCTCTACGTAAGATGCTGCTGTTGTAGAGACTAAACTAGCCCATGATGCGCCCGAGTAGATCGGAACCCTATCCACAGTCAATATGTGCGCAGAGCAGGAGGGCGGGGAAGCGTACATGAGTAGTATTCGAACAACATATCTCTGTAGCACTGGCTTTCGGTAGTTCTTCCTGTGTTTGAATTAGGATGCGCTCTCAAGACCGGTTGAGAGGTTCGCTCACGTTTGTAACCAGACAGCCCTATACATAACTTTGTTAGCCCAAGTCACTAACGATAGGGAGAAAGTGCACTGCAGCCTACACAAAAGTGACCAGACTTGCTACGAGGGCGCAGACACCAGCCACGATGATGATGGCGCGTTCAAAACGAGCACCGGTGCCGCCAGATGAGAAGTCATTCGCCCCAAGGCCTGGCTGAAGCCTGCCTGCATCCATGATGACAAGGCGTGGGCGGGTGATGTGGTGGCAGTTGTAGGAGCAGCCACACAAGAGAGATGATGGACAGCGCAGAGGGACGGAGAGGGTAGGCAACAAGAAGGAAGAAGAAAGGTGCAGCTATCGACGGAGCTCTTCCATGGCGTGCAGCTGCGCTCTGGCGTCGTTGGTCTTGTGCACGTCTCGCCTCCCGCGCTGGTGTGGTAGGTTTGCGGAGGAGCAGCGAGGCCCAAGCTTGCCAACCCCTGCACAACGCCCATGACGCGCATCCGCGTCTTCAACCTTGTGTCCCGTTCCAAGCCCAAGTAGCGCCAATCTCCAACTGCGGTACCTGTATACCCACACCTACATCTACACACGCCTGTTCAAGGGTGGACACGAATGTTGTCTCCCTGATCCCGCGCCCTCCAAGCGCCCTCTTGCCGTTTTCATTGCTCTCGCCCATGCTCGGTGTCTTCTCCATGGCGCCATGAAGACGTATATGATTCTCCACATAACGCGCTGCAATCATGGCGGGAATCGTCGCCGAACCCTTGAACCCTCGCGACGGCTTCAACTGGTGGGCACTCGATTGTGACATATCCAGAAATCCATGTTAACCCTCGCAGGGTATTCCTCGTTGAACTGCTCATATGCGGCATCCTGACCATCTTCTTCCTCTTCTACTTCAACCGCTTGTTTGCAACTCTCGTCGCCTATGCCATACGCGCATACACTTGGCGCGCCTTTGACGCCTACATCGATATAACTGCCCTTCAGATCTCGTTGCTTGGCGGTCGCCTTTTCTTCAAGGACATACGCTATCACGGCCACAATGAGACAATCTTGGTGCATGGCGGGTACATTACCTGGAACTACTGGCTGCGTCGTGTCAAAGATGCGGGTGTTTACACAGAAGAAGATCCTGCTTCTGATGGTGACAGCAGCAGTCATAACTCAACCACCACCCGTAACTCGTCCGATAGTCCGAGTGGTAACATGGACAAGGCAGAAAAAGGGGGCAAGCAAACGCGAAAGGAGTTACCCTGCCGCTTCTCCATCAAGGTTTCGGGAATTGAAGCCTTTTTGTATAACCGCAGTCCTGCATACGACGGCATTATCGAAGCGATAGAGAAGAAAGCGAAGAACGATGTAACACAGAAGCAGTATCCCCAAGGGTGCACTTCTGAACCAGATGCTGCAGAGAAAGAGGAGCACCACCACAATAAGCTGAAAAAGGCACACATACCAGCTGAGAACAAGGTCCCGCGCCAGGAAACAGGTCGCTCTACTCCATCTGGTTCCAAAAAGTCCGAACTTCCTGCTTTCCTTAGGCTACTCCCGGTCTATGTCGATGTTGTAAAAGGCGCTATTGTCGTAGGGAACGAGCACACGCTAGCCGTTATAACTGCACAGTTCGAGAAAGCGACTGGAACCCTGGATGCATCGGCCAGCGGCCCCCTGGATGTTTACCAACAGCTTTTCAATTTCCAGATCACCCATCCAGTTGTTCACATGAAACCTAATCCCGATTACAAGCTTGGGCAGCTTGATTCGGCTGTACAATTCAAGCAGGAGGTTGCCCACGGGGCCTCAGAAGAAAGCGTCATTGAAAAGGAAGCCAGGCACCGGAGACATTGGCGTTGGTTGAAGAGAATCCCGAACCTTATTCGCTTCTTCTCCAAAGACTCTGATTCAATCCACAACCATGCTAAATCAGGCTCGACGAACCGTCACCCTCCCCTGAATTCTCAATGGACATTTCCTGGCCGCGAACGTTGGAAAGGCCTAGCACGTTATCTCGATGATACCAATGACGGCCACGGAGAGTGGGATGGAGTGGAGTATGCGAAGACGTCTCTGATTGCCGATTGCCCATGTGTCAACATCTCTTTCTACTGGGATGTGCCAGGTCCTGTACCAGATGACCTGGATCATAGTAAGCACATAGACCCTGCTCGCCCGTACGACATGAACGGCTGTACCCCACCTGACTACGGTATGGACATACAGGTGTTTGGCGGTATTATAAACTATGGTCCATGGGCAGACAGACATCGTGGCGTTTTTCAATCCATCTTCTTCCCCGCTTCGCGTGTAGACGCTGTTCCTTCAAACCCCCTGAAGCCTAGGGACCTCCGTGTACTCTCTGTCTTCAAACTCTATCTCAGTATTGAAGAAGACACAGTGTTGCGCATTCCAATTCGCGAATCCTCCAAAGATTGGAAGTGGAAAGGAAAGGCCCATACGTTGGCAGCACACGACAAGCTGGGAGCGGATCAGAACAAGGGTAAAGCAAAGTCTCGCATCAGACGGGGAAAGCGCCGAGATGCCACTGGGTCGCAAAACGTTCGTCCTTTTGCATGGATCGACGTCAAGATAGCCGAGAAATCTACTGTCAACTATGTTATGGACATGTACGCCTCCAAACAAGGATACCAGAGCAAGGTAGACGTCGATGTCACAAGCACTGAAATATCCTCCAGCGTGAATCATGGGCTCTTGTGGCGCTCTGGTGCTCTTACTCTTGACTGCGATTTATCCAATCCCTTGGGTTGGAACACTCTGCGAAAATGGCTGTTCAACATCAAATGTCAAGACTTGGAGCTGTTCTTGCTCAGAGACCACATGTTTCTGATCATGGATCTGGTCGCAGATTGGGGAGCGGGCCCACCGCCTGATTATTTCCTTTTTGTGCCTTTTCAATACCTGCTCAACGTCGACTTCTCCAACTTCAAGATATACCTCAACACAAACGACTCCAATATCATCAACAACCCAGCTGATCTTGACGACAATAACTTTGTTATTCTCTCCGGGAAGAGATTACAAGGTGACGTTTCTATACCGCTCGACAAGTTCCGACCACTTCAGAATGAGATCAAATTTGACGTCAACGGCCAGAATCTGTCCCTTGAAGTCTTGATGCCACAAAAAAACACCCTGCAGACATTTGTGCAATCACGAAGCGTGGCACATCTTGGCGGCCTAGAACTGCGCGGTAGTCATACCTTCATGGCTGAAACGTCTCCCATGAACACTGACAGGCTCTACATGGATATTCAAGGACACAAACTCAACCTCGAACTCTACGGATGGCTAATACACCACTTTATGAAGATCAAGGATAACTACTTCGGTGATGACATGCACTTTAAGACACTGGAAGAGTTTCAGGGTCTCCCAGCAGCTGCTGTTGGAGCGGAAGGGGCGCCACCCAATGGTGACGCGTCTAGCATCTCAAACGATCTAGATGTCATACTTTGCGTTTCTGCGGACGACGTTTGTGTATTGTTGCCGGCCAACCTATACTCAGCAAAGCGTGGTATCAGAGCAGATCTTCCATATGCCTCTGCCGATCTCAGATTCACAAACTACTACATGGACTTGATGGTCAATTTTAGTCCAATTAGTGTTTCTCTGGGAGGCTTGGTACCCGATACCGATGTACCTTATGAGTTCTCTAGTGGCCCCACCGAGCTTTTCATCGATTCCACAATCATATTCGGACATCGACTGTTTGGATTGCCTCCAATCGAGCCAACCTACCTTTGTAGCTGGGACTTTGATGTCGGCAGAATCACTGGCGATTGTACATCTGAATTCATTGAGGCAGCAGCAGGAGCAATACGATCATTCGCCTTCACTCTCGACGACGACGAAAACACTCTGCCGCTTACGGAGATTCCTGTTATTCACGACACCACTTTTCTCAGACTCACAACAAAAGACATTGGTGTCTGCGTACACGTAGCTAAAGAGGCTCTTGTAATCAAGACCGAACCCATTTCTTTGGACTTTAACGACCTTGCAGGATCTACTTTCTCCCAGCGCCTCAATGTCATTGTGCCCAATTTGACCATCGCCGCCGTTCCTTCAGATATTGTATCCCACCATCGAGGACGCTTCAGAGAAGGAAACAATGTTGCTCCTCAGGCTTTTCTTCAGACAACTTTATCGATTAACTTGCTGTCACGAAAGCTGAATTTTTCAGAGGAACGCGCAAAGCAACAAGCTCACCTGCGCATGCATGACCAGAGGACCCACCGTACTGGTTTCATGCTTTCAGGTAACCGTAGCTCCTTCCGTCAAGAGGACGGCACGCGGAGCAATGTGCGCGCACCTGCTATGCAATACCCTGACGTTCCTCACCCCATTTTTCTCTACGAGCCGCCCAGCGAGCAGGATGGCTCGTTCACATCTTCTAACTTTTCTTCGGCCCGCTCATCTGCTACAGGAGGGAAAGGACATTCAAGGAGCAAGCAATCTTCGTCAGCCCCGTCTTTTGCCAGCAGTATCCGGTCTACATTTCGCCACAAACCAGGCGATAGGACCACAGGTTCTAGTGGAAGCAAAACGTTACTAGAGCTCTCGCTGAACCGCTCAGACAACAGTGGTCGCCACCCTCATTCGCTTCTCGAAGCTGGTCAAAACACTGAACAAGGCTGGGCTCCTTCATCTATTGCCTTCTCAAGCAACCTAGCCGCGCCTAGTTTTGCTTTCGATCAGATAACGCCAGATCTTTCTGAGGTGCCAATACTTCCTGCAATACCTACTGACGATCAGCAAAAGCGCGTCAATGATGTCGTTTTCGACGATGTCGCAGCAAAACGTTTCGATGAGAGCTTCTCACACACCAGCATACTGATTACGGCTAAGCCAGGTATACGGGCGTACTGTGCCCCCGAAGCAGTCACCTGTGTTACTGAATTGATTGAGCTTGTTCAGCCTAAGCGACCGGAAGATCTTTTGGATGACTTCCAGGTCAACGTCATGACAAAGATCCTCCAGAACCGAAATCGACTGGAGGGAAAAGGCAGCTCGCTTGAGTTCAACATCCGCATACCGTTTACTCACATCAGATTCCAACACAATTTCCGAGCCTCCTCAACCCAAGAGACAGGACAGGATCAGTACGACGTTATTCTGAATCGACTGGGCCTCACAGCACGAGTCAAAAAATTCCCGGGAGAGCGAGCTGGAGAGGATTCCTTAGCCCTGCACTCGACTCTGGGTTCTCTTGGTCTCTCCGTCACTGAACGTGCTACCCAGGACGCTCCTGGAGGTGTCGCGATTCAAGCCGAGATGAGAGAAATTTTATTCTGGATGCTTCAGAGCAATTCAACATCGATAAATTTGTCGTTTCGGACTTTCGAGAATGCAATGGCAAGCAAGAAGGTAGATTATCTAGCAGCACTGATTCACCGTACCGCGCTCCTGGCTGAGACGCTCATCAGCCAGTTTGCTCAAGTTGATCAAAGACAGCAGCATCGATTGCAGTATCTCGCTTGGTATCTCAGCCGTTCGCAAGACCGATATCCGGATCCCGCCTTTCTCACAAAAGCATCCTATGCACTGCGTGCGGCAAGAGATCACTTGCGCAGTCATGATTCCTGGAAAATCATTTCCCGGTTCCGCTACACATGGCAGTGTCTGCCACAAGATGAGAAGGACACTATCATGGGTAACTGCTTCCAACCTAATGCAACGTGTCCAGAAGATGCCGAACAACAGATTATTGTTATGTTGGACCAATGGCGCACTTGGGATCTCGCACATGTAAAAAAGAGTCTTGCTGTGAAACTCCTTTTTGGACGTGTGGAAGACAAGTTGCCGACGCCAAAATCTGCGCCGCTGTATATCGATGTCAAGTCTGCTGAGATCAAACTGACCATTGATCCTGGTCCACGGCAAAGCGAAATCTCACTTGGTATTTTGGCAATCACTGTCGCTTTGTTGCCGCCCTCGCAACCGAACGGGCTCATGCTAGTGGATTCGGAGAACACACCGAGGAAGACTACGATCATGCAGATCAGCTCAAGAGATACTGTCTTCCATATCCAGTGGGAAATCTGTGAGCTAGCCGAGTCTTTGTTAAAACTTTTCCAACAGCATGACAGCAAGACAATTGAGCCATCAAGCCCAACCCCCATAGCACCCTCAGAGCCACCCGCAACATGTGACCATGATCTTCAAGTCATATTTGCTACGGACAAGGTTCAAATCACACTCGACACTATCAACCTTAGGAGCGTTAACACTGGCCGAAATATGCGCTTTTCTTTTCTCGACGCGGATAGTAAAGCATCTCGAATGGGTGAGATCATTTCTGCTCACATACATGTCGACGTAGCTGCGAGTGAACTGGTCTCGCGCTCACGGATGCTTGCCAAAACTCAATTCGAACGACCGAGCATAGATTTCGCAATGATAGAACAAAGCAGCGAGGACATGCCGAATGAGATCAAGGTAGCTGCAACAAGTCATAGAATCACTGTGAAAGTACAAGAGGACGCACTGGGCCTCATTGAGTTGGCAGATATGGTGCTCAAAAACGAGGTGGCTTACTTCAATCGCCAGTCCGCGCTATTCCAAGAAATCTCCAATGCTAACACAAAAGTCGAAAAGCCTAAAGAGGATAGCTCTCAACTCCCAAATATATCGCTGGCGCTATTCATGGATGCGTACCAGGTTGAGCTCGCCGTATTGCAGCCACTCGGCTGGTCAATTACGGGCACTTCTGGACGCATTGCGGTCATTCCAGCACTCAGAAAGCGTGTGACGCTACAGGTTGATTATGACCTTGAGGCCAACCTTCACCGATTGTACAGCACATCAAACGAAGGCACTCATGTCATCAGCTCAGTCGAGTTGCCACCACTCAATGGGAGATTGACCATCAAGCAAGATGAGAACCAGACGAGGATTGTTGCAACAGGCATCGTTGAAAGGATACACGTTCAAGCGTCGGAAATCCAGAGTCTAATCTCTACTATCAACAAGCCTGAGATTTCACAAATGGTCAAGGCAGTCCAGGATGATGCAGAGGTTCTGATGACACACATTGAAGAGATGTTTCCGGCTTCTGTAAAGTCACCGGTTGCAAAGCCTCCAACTTCTTCCCGGGACAACCTATTTATCGTGAAGATGACTCTCCATGGGATGAACATATCTGCAATCGCTCCCGGGCAAGATCAAGATTCGCCGACAGCAAGTCTTGCTTTCCGACTTTCAACTGTGCAACTCAACGCTACGAACATAAACGCAGACCAGAGCATCATGCTCTATCCTGAGGCAGTGGTACGAATTCACGAGGTAGCCATTGACCTGAGTTTGAAAGAACTTGACGCTGTTCGTCGTTGTGGCAATCTCACTTTCAGTGCAGTTTTCCAAGCCACCACTGAACAGCAATCTGAGCCTACACGCAGGGTTTACCGTCTGCGAAGCTCTGGTCTGGAAGTGAATGTGTTCGCCGATACTGCATCCGCCGTTGTGGATGTCGTCAATCATCTTCAGGACAAGATCAGAGACTTGGACCTTTCCAAGGAAAAGAGGTATTTGCGACGGCTTCGGCATACTAAGAGCAGAATCTCCCAACGAC
This sequence comes from Curvularia verruculosa, assembly GCA_036172615.1. Classification (NCBI taxonomy): domain Eukaryota; kingdom Fungi; phylum Ascomycota; class Dothideomycetes; order Pleosporales; family Pleosporaceae; genus Curvularia; species Curvularia verruculosa. Next base: position 9,229 of record JAWDHC010000117.1, on the reverse strand, counting down.
GTGATCGCAGTCTTAAGCAGTCCCCACAACACGACACGGAAAGTGACTCCTCTGGGGCCCTCTTTACATCCACATATTCCATGGAGCTCCTTGACTTACAAGTCAGCTGGATTGTTGGCAATTCCGTTGCGCCTTTCCCACGAAATGAGATTCAAGATCTCGTACTCTCCTTTGGAAAATCGATTTGTCAACGCAGAAAGACGACGCGGCGCGGTTAATGATTGAGGACATGCGGTTGCAGATGGTGCCCATATCGGAAGACAAGAAGAATCGTTCCTTGAATTCAGCGTTACTACCCAAGATGGTCTTCAACGTTGCTTATGCATCAACCAAGGATACACGCAAACTCGCATTCTTTGCTGCCGGAAAGTCACTTGACCTTCAACTCGACTCTCATTTCATTTTACCCGGGAACATCATTGAACGATCAATTGCCCTTGCCGGGAGGAAATTTCGCAAAGCCTCTCGGAATTGGAGCATGACACCAACGACAACTGGAGCACAACGAAAGAATCCTTTTGGGAACAAACGCTTAGCATCGTTGACAGCTGATGTTAACTTTGCCGGAGCCGTAGTGCACATTCATGGCAGTGATGTAAAGCCAACGCAAGGTTCCTCGGGCAAAGCTCAGCAAAAAGGAAGATATAGTCAGTTCGTGGGCGATGAGTCAAAGAGTAGTATGGCTTTACGAGCGCCCGGTGTGGCGATCCGGGTTGAGTACATGGACGACGGCCATGACCCTTCTTTGAATGCTGAACTTCGCGTTGACGGGTCGACCAATACACTGCTGCCGACTGTAGTACCCATCATTATCGACATTTCGGATAGCATCAAAGCGGTGGTGCGCGAGAAAGACGATGAAAAGCCTGATTCGCCCGACCAACCCGAACAAGCCCAGGAGCAATCTAAGCCAGCCGCCAAACTCCTCGAGGACGAAAACATCATCACGGCTGATCCTACTACCATACTGGGCAGAACTAGGCTGAACCTCGGGCTCAGAATATGCAAGCAAGAGTTCAGTCTCAGCTGCCAGCCCATTGCACGTGTCGCAGCGATTGCCAAGGTTGAGGACATTTACATTACTGTCAACAGCGTCAAGTCTCAGGAACACGGTCACTTTTTTGCTGCGTCCGCCACTTTTGAAAAGCTCCAAACTACCGTTCAACATGTGTACTCTCGAGAGTCAACCTTTAGCCTGGACATGGAATCTATTGTTCTTTCGCTCATGAACAGCAAGCATCTTAGCGGTACCAGTGGAATCTCAGCTATTCTCAAGATCAACCCCACCACTCTTCAGATTAATGCACGTCAACTGCAGGACTTTTTGCTGTTCCGAGAAATCTGGGTGCCTCCAGAAATCCGACGGGCATCGAAGCCTACATCACCCAGTGCAAATTCCGAGCCGCAAGAGTACCTCATACAACGCTACCAACAAGTAGCTGCAGCCACCGCTTTTCCATGGAACGCCAATATAGCTATTACTGACGTCAAGGTCGACCTGGACCTAGGCCAATCTATCGGAAAGTCGTTGCTGCATATTCACAACATGTGGGCGTCTTCCAAGAAGACTACAACATCAGAACAGAACCTTTGCATTGGCGTAGAGAAGATTGGCGTGCAAAGCACAGGTCGAACGAGCGGCTTCATTGAGTTGCATCAGATCAAAGTCCGCACTTCGATTGGCTGGCCGCTGGAGGATTCAGATGCTCGTCAAACACCGCTAATTCAAGCATCGATCGCCTTTCGCCAACTGCGTGTAAAGACGGGCTTCGACTTTCAGGCTTTTGTCATGGCAGATGTCGCTGATTTTGGTTTCCTGATGTACAATGTCCGCCCAGAAGGTGATGGTCTACAAGATCGGCTGGTTGCCATCCTTGACGGGGGCAAAGTTCACGTATTTTGTCATGCGACCAGTGCTGCGCAGGGTCTAGCCTTGTGGCAGGCAGTTGAGCGACTGATTCAAGAAAATCAACAAGCATACAAGCAATCTCTCCGAGATATCGAAAAGTTCCTGCGCCGCAAATCATCCCTAGCCGAACCTTTCGACCGTTCGCCATCTCAAAGCCAAATCCTGTCAAAGCCGGACAAAGACAACTTCAAGGCCCCAATCTCACTGCATACTGACGTGGTGTTGACCCTTCGCTCCATACGTCTGGGTGTATTCCCTTCAACCTTTATAGACAATCAAGTGTTGATGCTTGAGGCCGGGGATATGCAGGCTCGTTTCGCAGTTGCGCTCGAGAAGAAGACCAAGATCCATTCCAGCCTCGGAATGACACTTGGCCAGCTTTCTGTAGCTCTCTCAGCTGTCCCAACGCCCAAGAAAAGCAAGCCCGTTACGGAACTTGAAGTTGAGGACGTGTCCGCAAGCGTCAGCTCCGCACGTGGAGGCACTATCCTGCGTGTACCCAAGGTCATCGCCACAATGCATACCTGGCAGGTACCAAAGAGCACCCACATTGACTATTTGTTCCGCAGCTCTCTCGAGGGGAAAGTAGACGTCGGATGGAACTACTCACGCATCTCTTACATCCGCAACATGTGGTCCAATCACTCACGTACACTTGCCTCGCGCCTCGGCAAACCACTTCCAGAACCCAATATCAAAATCAGTACTTCGCAAACTCTCCAGGATGCCGACAATCCGGACTCGGAGTCCAACACTGCTGACAAGACTGCCGTGCCATCGAATAGGCCTCGCGCTTCTTCTACATCGTCAGATGGCCAGGAGAAGATCACGGCTGTTGTCAATGTGCCCCAGTCACGATATGAATACACACCTCTGGAGCCACCATTGATTGAGACACCTCAGCTGAGGGACATGGGAGAGGCGACGCCCCCACTAGAGTGGATTGGGTTGCATAGAGATCGCTTGCCGAACGTCACGCATCAGATTGTCATTGTTACTCTGCTCGAGGTGGCGAGGGAGGTGGAAGAGGCTTATGAAAGGATTTTGGGAAGCAGCTAGATGATGCGCTTGGGTTAGTAGGTGTTGGAAGAGCATTGACTGCAGGAGAAGTAGAGAAACCAAAGGGTCGATTTGTATATAGTCATTGTTGTTAGTGCTTTTTGTGTTGAGCATGGCGTAAATGGGTGTCCCGGGCAGGGTCAAAAAGGCATATATACGGCGTTTTTCAACGTAGATTTCCATTTTTATAAGCTTCTGGCGAAATTTGTGCAGCAATATTGTACAAATAGGCTGATAAAATACTCTGCATCTATTGTGTTACGCATCACTGTCTGCCTCGAGACAGTGCTAGCAATAAGTGAGCCTTTTGGGCTTGAGTCCTTACGCTGAGTGAGATATAGTGAGATACAGTCAAAGGAGGCTGACTCGAGATAAATGACCTTACATCAGGTTGAGTCCTGTCATTAACTCTCTTCTTGTCACATATATATGCTATTCAGCTCCAGATACTGCCAATGCAGTATACTGTACCTTTTTAGGGCACGTGATGGCCTAGGTGGAGCTGAGCCAGGTATATCGTCACACTTCTTCAGAACGTTTAGACAAAGTCAAGTATAACTACTAGTTGTCTTCTATTAAAAGCTGCGACAGAAATAATATATATTCTGTTAACACCCAAATGCTATAACTAGTATTAGTTAAAATATTACTACTAAGAAAAAAGAGAATTTAGATGGATTGTAATACAATAACTACTATCTAAATAAAGCTACTGGAATTTACAAAGTAACTAGTCTACTTGCGCTTAGGCATCATAGCCCCCTAAGCAAGACAGCTAACGCTGCACCCCTCTTCAGCGCTATTCACGGGCTATACCATGTATTTTGATTTTCACTCAGCAAAAGCCAAAGTCTGACCAGCGTCAGTACAAATTTTTAGGCTGACCCGAGCGTTGACAACTAAGAGCTATGGGAGATCTAAGTCAGCAGGCGATAAGGCTAGAAAATAAATAGAGCTCGCAACTACGATAGATTTTAATCTAACAACCTATCTCCCATTTATTCTTAAGCTTCTTTTGCAACATTACATTAAAGCCCTAATATGAAGCTCCTTCTACTTAACCTCTTTCCAATTACTATCTACGCTATTGCTAGTGGAGTTTATCCTGATAAAGTTATGTGTCAAAGATACGGTCCAGGCGATGTAAGACCTTATTAAATCTAGACAGTGGATAATACTGATATACATATTTAGTGCGCAAGCACGCAACATCAGTTCCGAAATTGTTACTACGATGGTTCCATCAAACGGTTAGTATAAAAACTATTCCTTCTGCTACATTTCAAGCATAAAACTAACGGAGAACAAGGTGGATCTCCAATTGCCAACCCTTAGGCTCGTAGAGATCGTCGTTGGCATCTCATGGCAATGGGATGTTGCTGGAAGGAGCTTGTTCTTAGCCATAGACAGCTGCTCAAAGTTTGTAGAATATCAATCGTAATTCATGAGCATTCTTGACTAAACCACCATTTTGGTACACATGTACAGACAGGGCATTCACAATAACGTCCTTAGCGGTGTTCTGGGTCCCATCTGGAATTATTATATTCCGTCCACTCTTGGCGTATCCACATCTTCTAGAAGCCCGGGTTGGATTTAGTCAAAAATATCGGACCTTCTACATCATCGTCCATGAGCACGTACTACTTCAGTCACGAGAGATATTCAGGAAGGCTTGCGAAACATATTGTTGATGGAAACACTGAGATAAATACCCCTCTGCCGAATGGTTAACATTTTTTACAGCTTTGTTAACCGCCTGAAGTCGCGTAGCTCTCTCGGTGGCTTCTCAAGTCTCCCCACACCGATATCGGGAAATTTAACAAGGCCCCCTGTCTGATAAGCAGGGTAAAGTGACTAACTCTGTATGTAAGCACACCCTTGCACTTTAATATGCGTATCATACCGACATTTGTCGGTCTACTTGCAATTATTAGTCCAAGCATCTGTAGCTATATGTTGGCAGGTATTTTAGACCCCATTCCCTAGAGAGAACATGTACATCCATCACACGTACTCTGTTCACTGCTCTGAGCCAGGGGGCGGGTAGGGCAAGAATGGGGACCCGGGGCCGATCTTTAACCTAGTAAAATTAACTCCCCGCCTCGCTCAGGCAAGCTTGTCCTTGCAATAGTGTGTAAAGTGGTACAAAATTTGACAAACTGTCAATCACAGACTCTAGGTAAATTGGCCGGTTCTGCATGTCAGCCCTCCAAGGTGATCGGGCAGTTGTGCATATTACGAACGAGGCCATCCTGGACACAGATAGTGTAAGCCAGCTGGTAAAGGTCGAACGCGTCATTTGTTCTTGTACGGTCCGAAAAGCAGTGTGCCAAGTAGCTGTTCATACTGGCGAACTAAATGAGAGGTGTTGTTTGAGTGTTTAGCTGTGGTTGTAGTAAGCAGCATCGACAAGCGGCGACTTGTTTCGGGAGAACACGTGCAGGGTGATAGAAAGGACATGTTCTGCAAGGGCAACCCTGTATGCCGCAGAAGTACCGGCGCTAGTATCGTCTCGGCTAGGCTGCCTCTGGCACGCCAAAGCAAGCTCTTCGCACCGCCACTCGCCTTACAGTTTCTTGCCGTCATCTTACACGCACCAACAAGGATCTTTGACCAAAATCTCCGATGAGATTCGCTCTACATGGTTTGGACATCACTTGATATCGAGCCAAGCCATGCATACTTGTCACACGTCTCGGACGCCCCCGCGTTAGGCGCACTGGACAGGCCTGCGAGTCAGGGCTGTTGCGACAGGAGGTGGATCTTTCGTTGATCGTCTACGCATGCACGTTAGCCCTTGTCCAAAAAGAATTTCGTTCCTTGCTTCTCAGGCCAATCGTGCGCGCCTGGAATCGGTTCTATTGGTTCACTGACGGCAAGCATACCGCTTCATCAATACTCGTGCCATGGTAGTCTGGTTGAGAAAAAATACGGTCGTGGTCGGGCCACTGCCGACCGTCAGAGATATCATGCTGCGTTCCAGCCCACCGTTAGTCTTGCCCGCGTCACGTCGCATGTGTGCTACATTCCCTGGCTTTCCTCTCCTTCATCCCCGCAGGTGACAGCTTGGCACACAAGTGACTCCGTCTGCGTTGGATTACAGATTCACTCATTTGGAACGTACATGCCCAACACACACGCGCGCACACACCTCGCCTCCCCACATACACAACAGCAGACTGGATCAATATGTCAGGCATTCTTTGCGCCTGGGCAAGCTTTCCCGACGAAGTGGCAGAGTGGTACAAAGACACCTACCTGAAGAACCAGCGTACCCTAGATGCTATACATACCATACATTGCGAGGTCACAGCGAGTGGCATGGAACACGAGCCCATCGGAAAATTGGACTCCCCATGGCCTTACCTCACGGTTCAAGAAATAAAGGATACCAAATGGGCAAACAAGCAAATCACAGACGCTGCGAACAACCTTCCGGAGGAGGCCAAGACTGGTCCGCTTAAGCATATACATTTCGACATAAGAACATATCGAGAAGTCAAGAGATGGCAGGACGGAGACTGGGTGGGCATGGGCGGTGATGGTAAGAATGGCAGTCCAGACAAAGCGGGTCCTGACCTAATGCCGCTAGACATTGAGTACGTCGCGAGCATAGCAGCCATGGAGTGGTCCGTAGCTGCTGACAAGGAGGAAGAAGTCCTCAAGTTTTACACGGAAAAAGTCGGGCCTACCATCTCCAGCTCACCCGATGTGCTACGCTTCCGTCTCTTTAAGCTCGACCAAGCAATGATGATAGACAAGGAGCAGCAATACACTATCAAGGATTCACAGCAGCTTCACAAATACTTTACTCTCGTAGAGCTTGAGGCTGAAGAATGGCCTTGGGATGTTGTTGTCGACCTTGCCGAGGAACAAGGCTGGAAGGACTACTTTGAAACACAGAACGTTGTGGTGCGTAGTATCAACCCAAAGGAGATAGCATCTACTAATCCCACGCAGAAATGGCAACTTAGTCATTACCTGGTCAACAAGACAATCCCCTTGGAAAAGCAGGAAGCCACCGCCTCCTAAAGAGAAGTCATGAAGTTGACAAGATTTTGGTTCATTGGTTTATGCTCGTCTAAACCATCTCCATCCCGATTGAGATGCGTACATTGCTGGAGGATCTGCAAAGCCGAAGAGAAGCGCCACCGGCTCCTGTCTACCCCACGAAGCTATTAAAGTCAGGAAATCATGCCCCTTTGGAGCTTTCCAGTCCAAACTGGGCATGCGCCAGGCTCTCTTCGTAGCTCATATCGAACCGCAAGCCCAGTCTCTTGGACTTAATACAATGCGAAGATGGAGGCGATTGCCAAGGACTGCGTACCGCGCCACTGCAACATCTTCGAAGTTAGGCGGAGTCCAGTACATATCTGCATCCACAGATGAATCTGAAATCAGAGCCATACGATGAACAATCTATCCGTATCAGTTGCATATTACCACTCTACTTCATTTAGTGCCGCATCCTCTACTCGATCTTTTTTCTTCAAACTTCCAAGTTTCTGAATTAATCTATACACACCTGCCGATGGATACCCAACGAGCCCGCAAGCGTCTGCATATAGTCGAATTAAACCGTATCACCATAGTAAACTCGTCATACATTGTTGGAGGTGTGAGGGGAAACGATGGGGAAAGAGGGGCTGGGGTAACCAAACTAGCCAGCAGCCGTCTTCAAAGCTAAATTAGCAACTCCCGTCACTAAGCGCGTACTAAACCCAACAATAAGACTCGTTCTTCCTGGGCCCATTCTAAGGGTTTAGTAGCCAAAATTATGGACACCGTCGCCAAGGGCCGTGGTCAAAGCTTTTTGTGGCAGACTTGCAGACTGCCGCCACTGAATCTAGTCACAATCGTTTTCGTACAAAAGTACATCTTTTTTCCGTACATTTTGTAGGCGTCTTGAAATTCCTCATCGTGACATGGTGCATGATCAGCGCAGGGCCTTTTAAACTGATGATGTCTCAAGTACCTTACTCGCAACATACGACATGCAGTATCCGTTCGACTCAGAAGATCACGTCGATTGTGGCGTTCTAGGGTCTAACTCTGCGTTTTTTTCCTCGTAGTGCGATGCATAGAATGTAGCTTACTTGCTTGCCTGGTTCAACAAGACCTGCAGCTGGGCCGAAGACAATGCCGTTGGGCCGAAGACGATGCCGCTGACTATACCCTAGCAGCCGAGCAAGCCACCACCGGCCATAGGGGTCCGTTGAATCACCATTGGTGTGTATTCAATAGGTGATGCCTGAGCGCTTGTTGATGCCTTCGTTTCTAAACTAGGTTCTTCTTTTGGATTTTTGCAGGGACATGACTACGTAGTCGCGTATTGACAGTTGTAGCTCTTTTAGTTTGTAAAAGTCCTTCTGTCGTTAGTACCGCCACCGCAAGGATTGTTGATACCGTATCATTCCTCCTCGTTTGCATTGTGGCGCACTGGTTGTGCAGATTTCTGCATGGTTGCGTTCTGGCGAGATTTTGCCGCCAATAATGCATCTTTGAGATAGGAACGGAGTATGTCGATGAGGAAAATAGCTGTATTCGGCTCTTCTCATACGTTGACGACAGCGACTGCCCTGCTACAAGGTTTGCCTATTCCATTGACCGGTTTTCTGGCCCTGGCTTCAGGCTTTGGATATCTTCCACATCTCCTGACCGCTCTTTTTTTATCGTTCTCGGGGTATACTCCGGCGGGTCTAGATTTTCACACCTTTGTGATGTATGATCACCGGCTAACTCTGCGTGCATTGAAAATGCTGCTCCAATAGCTAGTCCACAGTATGATGCAAACTCACTCTGTTTTCTAAAGGGTTTATACTCTACCTCCAGCGTTGGGAGACTCGCCATGTCATTGTGCGTTGAGAGCGTTTATTTTTATTAATTTGCGCAAACACAATAATTAGACAATGTCGAGCAAAAGGCACGCTTGATCGAATGCCATAGCATATATGTTGGGATACTTTAACCAAAAGCATTGGTAATAAAGGTGTTGCTGTCCGAACATGAGTGAGATTTGTGAGGGCGAGGAGATGGGCTCGCGTCTTTTTTTATAATAAAAAATGGCGCGTACATTCCACATAACTACGAACGCACATAGTCTACTGCTTGCTATACGGTTTTTCTAAAATTGTAAATGAGATAAACTCCCATCCAATGTTTTATGAGAGGATGTCGTGTGTTCTACGTAATAACGCCGATTTGTTTATAAAACGTGGTCAAGTGTCAACTGAAACATAATCTAAAATTTGATTGGTG